>JAEIFG010001528.1:0-82472 GCA_018901795.1 Drosophila sp. st01m
CCAGAAGATAACGGAAAAGCTCAATATTAAGCACCAAAAAACAAAGATATAAAAAATTAAGTATATTGTGTATGTTATTAGGTGGCCAACTAAGTTTTCGTTGTTTATCAATAGATGGCTCTAGCAGTAACATCTGATCGATTCGATCGACACATATCGTAATGTTAATAAACCAAGCATAGACATATATCAAACAACCAATTTGATTTTATTTTTTATTTAAAAAAAACCGATAACTTATTTGCGCACCTAATATAATTCAAGAAGAATTAATATTAATATACATCTGAAAGTTAGCGGTAAATTTATATTTTATCAGGTATCTTAAATTTTAGCTTATATTTTAGCAAATTTGTCCTAGTTGAATCACTCTTTGTCTTAATTTCTAATAATTGGATGCCATTTGAGCTTGTCTGCGTTGAAAATTTGAAAATACAATATACAATCAGGATATGGAGCTAGAAGCCATCTGTGTTGTTAAAGCAAACGAATTTGGCTAAATCGAATCGGTTGCTGGTATTGATCAATAATGTATATACCTATTCGGGTCTGCCATGTCTCCTACTGTCTGTTACATACTTTTCTCAAACACATAATGCCCTCTTTGACCATGTTTAATGGTTTAGTATTATATTGAAACTAACAAAAAACGTTAAAGCCATATTGACACATGTCGCCAAAAAGCTACGTATCGACTACTCTAGGAATCTTAAATAACTTCACCGCTTGTTTTTGCGATAACGACATCGAAATGGTATTGTTAGCAGCGTTAGCAGCGACCAATGGCGATGAGTGTCTACAAAATTCGTCAAATTAAATGAATTGAATTGGTCAATTGCTCCTCAGCCCTGCGATGAGATTGACACACAGAGATTCGTAAACTTGTCTTCAGAGTGCGTAAGACGATAGAACTAGAACTAAAAGCAGCATAGATCAATAGCTACTTTCGTGCTGCTTATCAAATGTCTTCATTATCATTATATCAACTCAGTAAAAGCGACGAACTACGCTCAAAGCAGCAGGTCTGCAAAATAAGCAGACTGATCGGCCTTAACGTGTACTTGACGACGCACACATCATGCGAGTGCAACGAAAAAGTAATTACATGAGTTCTAGAGTAGATCAACAGTCTCCGGAAATTACCCCTATACCCAAAGCCAGATTAAGTAGTTTTGATAAGCCCTTGACATAGACCGAATTCAACTACTTTGCCCCTCAACTGGTCAACGTTGGTAGACGCAAGGAAAAGAAATGACTTGTACTTTCTCTCTGCCAATCTTTCCTCGAAACCACTACCAATCTCATTTGATTCCGACATTGAGTTCATTTGTGTGATAGTATCTTTCAATAAATTTTCCATGTGTTTTACATGTTCATACATTCCACCAGCTTCTGATGAGACAGTTTACGATACTCATCTTAACGCTATCAAACATATATCTTCTTTAGTCTCTGAAACTGGCTTGTTTTTAGTCTTGGGTACTTTTATTCTGTCCTATGTTTGCCTCCAATGACTCGAATTTACATATATCTGATAATTCCAATAGTTTTATTTTAGTCTCTCAGAGCTTTCTTTGGTTCAAATCAAACCTGTTTGAGATTCTATTAACAGGACTCTTGACTTGCTATTTGTATTGGACCCCACCAATGCCATTGTATCTAGGAATGACGCTTTGGTTATGCCTTAAGACACATACCTTGCATCTCTTAATACATGTGTTAATTTACCTAAGTGTCCAGATGAATTATAATCGAATGCCACTGTTGTTTTAGAAAAACAGATTTCTTTAAATTAATTAATATGATTTCGAGTATGGATTGGTCTCAATTATACGGATGTTCTGATTTGGATAATGCCATTGAGCTTTTTAATACAACTTTTAATTCTTTATTTGATATCTGCGTTCTGCTTGTATCTCCTATCAGTTTTGCTAGACCACCTTGGTTCTCTAAAGTATTATCACAGCCAAAAATGATAAATCTTAGCAATTTAAAAGATTTCAAAAGTCGGGAGGTCCTTATGATTTCTCTCGATTTGTGACAATTACAAAATTTTCTCTGGTACTGACAATTCTCAGTTCTACAAAAATTACTGACAACGTTGTAAGCTCGAATTCTCTAGAGATCCTAAACAGTTATACAATTTTGTAAGCTCTAAGCTCTATCATTTCCATCATCTCTCACCTTTAATAACGTTCTAGCTAATTCTAATCATAGCTGATTTGTTTGCTGACTACATACTCCATAAGTAGTCTCCATGCTGCACATTCATACCCGTAAAGTCTTAGCAATATAAACTGTATTTACAGCCCTTCATTTACAGATAACTTGACTTTTGTAAACTTAAATTAATTAAGCCAGTACACACGCCAGGTCCTGATGGTGTGCCTGGCTCTGTGCGGTACTGTGCGGAAGCTTTAATATACCCTATCAATCGATTCTTCATATTTTCCTTGCCTGTGGAAGGACTCCTGTATTATCTCTCTTCACAAATACGGTGTCAAGTGCGATGTTGCTAAGCTTTCTGCAATTCCCAAGTTGTTTTGCGAAAATAATAACTACTCATTTTCAACATTTGTGTGATTCGATTATCT
Organism: Drosophila sp. st01m; assembly: GCA_018901795.1. Lineage (NCBI taxonomy): Eukaryota > Metazoa > Arthropoda > Insecta > Diptera > Drosophilidae > Drosophila > Drosophila sp. st01m. The sequence goes on from JAEIFG010001528.1 coordinate 2,595, forward strand.
CAGCATGGGTATATGAGATGAAGATCGACAACCATTAACCTTCTTGAGATTACTTCCCTTGTCATATGGATATTTTAATTTCTCAATTTCACCTGCAAGCTATTTTTGTAAAAATAAAAAACATTAATTTAATCTGCATTAAATTCAAGCTCGCTAAGCAAGCATTGAAAACGTTCAATGCGTGTGTACGCATATATACACAATTTTAGCGTGAGCGACTGAAAGAGAGCCAGAGAGCAAGACTTAGACTCGACTGCAAAGTGAACCATGGCATTTGTTTTGTGTTCGCTTTTGCAAGTGCGTCAGTGCGAACAAAATCGCCAAAGTTGTTGTTTTGTTCCTGTGAACGAAGAATTGATTTTTATTGCGTTTTTTGTCATACATAAGTGTGTACATATGAATGGGCTGCTGTGAGAATTGACGACAAGGCTTTACTCATTCGTTGCTGCCGCTTAAGTTTTGTATGTAATCTCTAATACCCTGTACCATTAATATGTTTTATTAAAAGATTTCTACATTACAAAATTGTTTTTATTTATAAAACAGCCCAATACACTTATTATATAGCCCTTCTTTATGAATTTGTTAAATTTACGGTATCTAGCTTTCAAAAATATTGAACGCAATATTGTTTAAAGCATAAAGGTATTTCATAGTAGTAGGTCTTTTCTTTGACACTTTTTGTTTGTATGAAATAAACTCTCTGTGGCTTATTTGCTCACTAATTAAGATAAAATCAGAAGCTTTTTTTAATTTCCACCTGCATTTTATTTTTGAAAATAAAAAATACATCTTTATTATTTCGAATTAAAAATGCATGTTCGCAAAATCTATGTACTTTTTGTTAATCCTTAAAGAATTACGGGCTTATTGTTAAATGGCGTCACTAACAATAGATGGCGCCACTAGGTTGAAATTATGCATTTTACCCCTTTAGTGGTGTGCAAATGACGAAATAAATTAAATAATAATATTTATATTAACCTTTTCATATTAATATTTCTAATACTTTAAGTGAGGATCAGCGTCCGAGCAAAGCAAGAACGAAAAGGGGAAATAAAAATATATATATGTCGAATCGTGGTCGCCTTCCATTAGAGCGTAGCGCGTTTCGAACTCTTCACAGGCGATCACTTAAGCAAAACTGCCTTGCTCGTTTTCTAACAGCCTATGCAAAACCTCGAACCACACTCGGCGGCAACGTCGCGACGCATCGTCGTGCAACTAGACAGGCGCCGCGTCGTTGTCGCCCCGCTCCAACGGTACTTGCAGAAAAACGACGCACAACCACAAAGCAAAGACACAAAACATAATATGATGCAATAATTCGCGTTCATGCGTAATCTTTATCCGACACGGCCATCCTGACTCTAACACGACCTCGTGTTCCATTCAAAAGTCTTTTTATAATTTTATTATTTTTTATTCTTTTTTTTAACAAAAGGTTTAATATTTCCATTTCATTTCGTATAAACTTATCAAGTTAATTTCACAAAACAGTATCAAGCCTTCTTAACCAATATTTTTACATAATTCTTACTATAATGTAATGTTTAACAAATTCAATTATTCTTTTTCATTCGACGTTACAAATTCAATGCCCCACACGCCATGATCAAAACAGATTGTTTTGCACTTGTGCTTGCATTATTTATCTGGTCTTGTTACTCTGCCATTTTCTTTGGCCAGCAGTAAATCTTTCATCACCTTTATTGGTGTGCTTAACTTTCTTCAGTGGCTTCAACACTTTCATTTTCGCTATCTTCGCACACATTCAACTGCTCGGGCACTTGCCCCTCTGGCATTTTTCTCAAACCTTCATGTGCATATTTATAATTTCTTTTATTGGTTAAGGACTTTAAAGTGTACCTGTCACCCTCCAGAACCTGTATTATTTCAAAAGGCCCCTTGAATTTTGGACTCAACTTGGTTTGACGCCTCTCCTCGCTTTTAAGTAGCACAAAATCTCCTAATTTGTGTCTAAGAACTTTTGCCTTATTTTTATCAAATCGTTCTTTGTCATAAACTGCCGTGGCTAAAACATTCTTTTCAGCTTGTGCTCTTACATTTGACAGATCAACCTCATTTTCTATGTCACCAGGTGGAAGTAATCCTAATGGGCGTGCTACCTTTCCCAATAACATTACAAGAGGACTTGCCTTCCTCACACGGTTAGTTGTACAATTGATTGCCAACTGCACCTCCCCTAACACATCCTGCCAAGCCTGCGTTCCAGTTTCAACCGACGTTAACATATTTTTCAATGTGCTCATGGTTCGTTCCACTTGACCATTAGCTCGACTAGCCCCGGTGGCAATCAAATGCAAGTTTATTTTCTGATCTGAACAGAATTGACTAAACTTTGCACCCGTAAAACACCTTCCCTGGTCAGCTATTATTCGGTTTGGTACTCCAAACAATGAAACGGCCGATTGAACAGCTTTTATGCAACTCTCACTGTCTAATTTAAGGCTATGACTAAGATTGACATACTTGGTAAAAGCGTCTACTTGAACAATAACATACTCCTTCTGGTCACTCTTGCCACTTAACTTCCCTGTTATGTCGATGTGGATAGTGTGCCAAGGAATATTGACTTTTGGGATTGGATGCAATTCGGCCTGAATTATTCCTGAGAATGATTTGGACATTTTGCAAGTGATGCAATTGTCAACATATTTTCTCACATATTTTGACATATGGTCAAACCAATAAAAATCGTAAACTTTATCTAGTGTCTTTTCCCAACCTAAATGCATAATCGACTCATGCACCTGGTTTATAACAGACCATTTGAAGGAACGCGGTACCACTGGTAAACAGCGTGTTCTGCCATTTCTCTGTATTTTTCGATAAAGAACTTCTGCCCTTAGTTCGTAGGTTTTCGCAATATCTTCAGCAAGAGAAATATCTTTTAATTTGTTCACGATTTCGGCTATGTCCAAGTCTCGACGCTGTTCAGCAATGAGCCAGTTGCTTGAAATTTCGGCTAAGTTAACTCTCTTCTCTTCAATCACCTTTACAGCAATTGTAGACTTCGGTGAGATAGGATTTCTTCACAAAAGTCAACAATTGCCATTCTTTTCCCTTCTCTATACTGAATTTCAAATGTAAAAGATTGCAAATAAGCCCACCAACGTTGGGCTCTAGGGGTCAAATCTTGTTTATTTCTTGACGCCTTTAGAGAGTTACAGTCAGTAAAAACAGTAAAGTTCCTACCCAACAAATAATGTCGAAAATATTTGATGGAGTTTACAACAGCTAAAGTTTCCAGCTCGTACGAGTGGTATCTGGACTCTGCAGGTGAAGTAGTTTTGCTATAGTATTCTATTACCTGGGGTTTGTCGTTAATTTTGTGTAACAAAATTGCACCATAGCCACTGCAACTTGCATCCGTATGCAACTAATTTGGATATTTTGGATCAAAAATAACAAGGACTGGTTTATCAGTAAGAGTAGAAATAACATTTTTCCGTATCTGTTCATATTCCGCTTTCCAACTAAATTTATTTTTGTCTGACGTTAAAAAAATATAACGGTTTCATCAACTGTGAAAATCCCTTAATAAACTGTTTGAAATAAGTTGCTAATCCAATAAATTGCTTAAGCGATGTGACTGATTTTGGAGGCGGGAGAGCAGTCAACGCAACAATTTTCTGAGGGTTTGGGCGAATTTCGCCAGCACTAACATTGTAGCCTAAATATTGAACCGATGTTTTCAAGAAGGAACACTTCGTAATGTTGAATGAAAACCCGGCCTCTGTCAGAACATCCAGAACAATTTGTAATCTTTCTAACGCCTCACATTGTGTTGATGCAGTTATCATAATGTCGTCCATATAGACGATAACATAAGAATTTGCAAGATCCCCGAGCGCCTGCATTACTAAACGTTGAAATACCGACGGAGCATTTTTTAAGCCCGAAAGGCATAGATAAAAACTCATACTGGTCATCGGGTGTCACAAACGCTGTATACTCAATTGAATCCACATTTAAGAGAATTTGGTAATAACCACTAGCCATATCTAAACATGTAAAATAATAAGCTCCTCGAAGTCTACTTATTTGATCCGGTATAAGTGGCAGAGGGTATTTATCAGCGAGTGTGTTTGAATTCAACTCCCTATAGTCAACACAAAGCCTATCCGAACCATCATGGATCAATTAATCTTATTTTCATTTCGCCAACTTTAACCTTAGTACATGTGATACCCTTTATAAGAGAATTTGAGTACTTTGCCAACAATGAATGTAGTTTTATTTTATCTTGTTCATCAAGTTCAGTATCAACATCGGCTGACTCACTGCCGGTACACAAATTAATTATTTTGGTTCTTGAAATTTTAAATTGGTTTGACGAAATGACAATATCAAAACCCTGATTTAATATTTCGCGACTAATAACAATATCGTTTTGCATATGATCATCGCCTATTACATAAAACAAAATTTCAATGCAATAATCGTCAATTTGTACATTACTTAAAATTTGTACAGTACTACATATTCCATTACTGCCTATGCCTTTTAACATAACAATATTATTAAATCTTTTACCAGAAAACTTAGTACTTAGCTTTTCTTTCAGCAGCGAGCATTCAGCTCCAGAGTCAAACGTGATTTCGAAAATTTGGCCTCTATGGTTCATGAATCCCTTAGGTACTGCAACACTGCACTGCTCCACTCGCTTTTCTCGGTTGAATGTTTTGCTCCCATCAGCTTCTTTGTTTGCACATTGGGTAGATATGTGACCCTGTTCACCGCACTTGTAGCAAGTTACACTGGATTTTCCGCGTTGATGACCATCGTGTCTGTCATGTCGTTCTTTGTTGTTGGCAAACTGATTTTGTTGCTTCCTAAGTCTGCATTCAATCATTTTGTGTCCCAATTTTCCGCAGAAATGACACTCTATAGATGACTGCTTTTGCCGTTTAGGATAAGTTTCTGTTTGTTGCTCCGTGGAACCATTTTTTCCGTTTATTAAAAGTGAACGCTTTCAATTCGGACTGTAAATCGCCTCTGGTTCGAACATTTGATGTAAAACTTAAACGCTGCAAACGGTTATCAACATTTGCCAGCAACGCGAGAGTTACAGACACAGCAATTTCTTCCGATTCCATTTGGCGCCATTTCGTCGTTAGTTCTGTTACCATGCGGCTTGCATGGACTGCAATACATTCGTCGTCAGTTGGTCGTTTAGACAACATATTTAAAAACATGGCGGCTGGTGTTTCTATAGTGTCAAAGCGATGGATAAACAGTTCTTTAAACTCAATCCAGGTCATGTCAGCGTAACACACTTGGGAGAGCCATTGCGAAGCGCTGCCCTCTAGTGCTGAACTTAATGCCACTACCAGCGCGCTGCCTTTTAATGCATTTTCTTGCAAAATAATTTCAACGGTGTTACATCACGATGAAGCGATTACACCTGCCTTGTATGGGTTGAATTTGGGTAGTTGCACTGCTTTACTTTGCCCCACATCAGATGCCGTTGTTTGTATGGTCCGAACAAGTTCAATTAAATTTTTATTTTGCATTTCCATGGTCCATCTACTGTTGAAGGTATAGGGCCCGATCCCACTTCTGATGTCGAATCGTGGTCGCCTTCCATTAGAGCGTAGCGCGTTTCGAACTCTTCACAGGCGATCACTTAAGCAAAACTGCCTTGCTCGTTTTCTAACAGCCTATGCAAAACCTCGAACCACACTCGGCGGCAACGTCGCGACGCATCGTCGTGCAACTAGACAGGCGCCGCGTCGTTGTCGCCCCGCTCCAACGGTACTTGCAGAAAAACGACGCACAACCACAAAGCAAAGACACAAAGACAAAACATAATATGATGCAGTAATTCGCGTTCATGCGTAATCTTTATCCGACATATACATATATTAACACGGCCTGACTACCATTAGGTACATCCATATTATTATCTTATTATTATCTTATTATCTTGCCTCGCGGTATGTTGGCAATGTCGTCAGCGTAGCTTTGGCATTAAATACCATAGCTGAAAAGTTTAATAGGTAGTTCGTCTACTAGCAGGCTCATAATTTTTAGAGACAAAACATCCCCTTAAGGACATCTTTTTGTGGATGCGACAGTAATGGTTCTGTATTTAAGTGTTGAATATATCAGTAAATAAGAAAAAAATGATTTTCTTGAACCGTTTTGGCGATTTTTTTTATTTTGAAACGCCGCTTAAAATATAATTCATCAATATCTATAGATAGATAGGCTGAGATTTTAAAATATGAACAAACCTGCCATGCAAGCCATGAAAATCTCAATAAAAAAATAAATTTTTTTATATAATTGTTAAGTCTCAAATTAACAATAACAATATTTTATTATATTATATTAATAATTTATTATAATATTATATTATATTATTATAATAATAGAACCCATTTTTGGGCTGTCGAGGAGAATAAAGAAATGATGAAAAAGAATCATTCAATGGACAGCACATTAAATTTCACTAATAAAGCAAACAATACGTAGCAATTACGCCCATTTCATCGACTGTGGGGTATATAGCATCAAACCAGCTATGAGTACCAGAAACTGAGCAAAGCATCAAGGTAAACAAAAACAAGCTGACATACATAAATAAAGGGGGACTCCGCTTACTGTTCGCTTCGTTCGCTTTGACGTGTGGTAAAACTACAGTTGAGCTCACTCGACAGTTATATGCTCGATACCCACATCTTCCGTACGATTTTGCAAAATGAAACAATATTGATAGTAAATAAGATTGACATATATATGTAAATATTTGCAAATTTAGCATTTTGAGATTAACACAATATTACAAACAAATATATATTTTGTTAATACTATATAACATAGATATGACTCTTCATACTTAACGTATACTATATTATTATTTATAACAAGTATAAAATAAATATATTATTCTTATATAACAATCACATTACATCACAATAAAACATTAATATATTTGTTGTAAACTGTTTCTATTCCCACCTCTCTAGTCAGTGTGTAAAAGCAATATTTATTTGCTTTATATCTTCGTTGTTTATTAACCGATGGCAATCAGAATACATCATGAAGATACAAATTTAAGTGCATCCTTAATTTGAAGTAGTTATATATACTTCTATATACTTCTGTAATAAAAATATCTCAAGCTAACTTGGTCCGAGTGCACAAAATAGAAGTTATTTGGTAGCTCTAACTTGTACAGTCTCTGAGATCCAGGTGTTCGTACGAACAAGAACATATTATTTCAAAATTGTCCCGTTTCTATTAATTTTATTGCTGAGTTCAAAAACATACTACATACATAATATTGTAGGAATATTGTCAAAAAGTTTGGTTACTGTAACTCTTATAGTCTTGGAGGTGTGAAAGTTCCGTACCTTAATTGACACGAATCAAATAGCCTTGTAACCATTTTTGGGTACCGAGCTAATTAGCGGAGCATTAAGAGGTAGTCAGGGGTCAGTGAAGCGCGACTGGTTGCCATTCTATAAGTGACAAGCGCTGTGATGAACAGAAGAACGACGCGACGTTCAAAACAAGTAAAACGTGCAACACTCATACGTCATGTTGTACAAAGGCTCCATTGGCAACACGCACTATGTAATGGCATTTTTATGTTGCATCACGTAGCGGTCATAAGTCATGTTTAGAGCACTGACTGCTGCTAGTATTGCTTTTTCTGTCGGTCTTGTTTTCTGACTATCTTCTGACCCACCAACCACCCACCCACCTATTGTGCCCACAATCATCCTTACCATTTCGAACTAAAATGAACTAAATTGGATACCTCTTAGTGACCTCGTTCCCACTCAGTCCATCAGTTCTACCATCTTGGCGTGCCTCACAACTGTCCAGTTGTCAGTGACGGCAGACTGCTTACACGGATATTACAAGGTGTAGTTCAAATATTGACCGTACATGAGATTGAAGAAAAATTTAAGTAACTTTCTTGTTGGCAGCATGTGGAAGGACGAAAGTGTGTCGAAGATACATAAATCCATTGCTTACGATTCAGATGAGAAAACACCCGTGTCTTCTATATTTTCTTCCCTAAGTATGAATGTATTTCTTAAATAAATTAACTGCTTTCGATTTATTAAACCAATGTTTAACATTGTCACCTTTTATGACTTCAACAGCCAGCAGAAATCTACAAATCTATTTTGGCTCATTTGCATTATTATTTTAAATAAAAGCTTTTTTTAATGTTTTTAAAACTTACTCTTATTTGCAACTATGTACACATTTAATTGTCCGTGTAACTAGATATTTTAGTTTATTCGATTGGGAGGGTTGGTGGGTAGTGGAAAAATTCTAAAGCAAACTTGATCTGCGTGCACAACATAGAAGTTATGTCAGTGAATAAGGTAGCTGTAACTCTAATAGCACTAAACAAACAATACATGAATATATCAAACAGTGTTTTCCAATGGAACTCTATAGAATAAAAGGACAGAGCGGCCAAGCGCTAGTTAAAGAGAGCACACAAGCAATGACAAAATATGTTTCAGTTTTGGGTAGACACCCGAATGAAGAGCACGATGTGTGTCGCGATTGTGATCATTTTCGGTTCTGTTTATAAGTCCGCATTTTTCAATTTTCCTTCGATTTTTGCTATTATTAAATAATTATTTTTATTTATTTTTTATCATATTTACTATTTAACAAAACTCATTTCTTTTTATTATTCTGTCAACTGACTTTACATATTTGGTATATACAATTCACTTGCAGACAGTTTAAAAATTCAAACATACGTGGAAGTTTAAGAGTAATAAACTTTTCATTTAAGAAAATAATGATTTTTGTAATTCATTTTTACGATTGTTCACATTAAGATTCTATGAAAATCCAACAAAAAATTGGGAACTGTGATTTGAATCTGTTATTAAATATGTATTTATATTAAACGTCGTTTAAGATATGATTCATTAAAATCTATGGCGAAACGGCTGAGATTGCAGATGAGCAAACATACTATGTAAGCCCGATTTTATGAAAATGTTGATTTTCGATCGATTCATCACAAGACAGCTATGTGTTATAGTGGTTCGTTTCTCTTACCAAAGCTTAGTTTTCGACCGATCGTTCCAATGACTGCTATATAAAACACATAACTGATTTGATATCAATTTGATTGGGTATATAACACATTATCCGATCCATGAACTGTGAGATTGGTTGACAAACATATATTAAGAAACAACAACCCATTTCATACTAAAGGCACAGACTCAAACGATTACTTCAATGACAGCTATTTGATATAGCAATCTGATTTGAACTAATTATGTTTAAAATGTGTAATATGATAGGAACTGGATAATTTGTGAGATTGGTTAATATATCTCAAAAATCACAACAAAATCGACTGTAGACCTTCCACACCTAACCTCGAGAAGAAATAGCTTCAATAATTGAATGTTTTTAGTGCCTCACAGTCGAACAACAAAAGTATTTCTATGTGCAATCAAATTAAAAAACCTTGTCAATGACGATTTATTTTACAGTTGCCGCGTTGGATACAGGTTCCGATACCGAACAGATTTCATTTTCGATTTTCGGGGAAAACACCATTAGTTTTGCTTAGTCTAACGTCAGAAATTGTGGGCCAGACAGGACATAAGGAAAGAGTAAAATCGGTCGAGTATGGTGAAACTGCAGTCATCATTACTCTTGGCTAAAAGTCGCATGAGTTGACAAGTCTTTTAGACCCAGACAAATGTTGCACATGCCATTGTCTGTGACAAAAAAGGAGAAAAAAGATAAAGAGCGGGAAAGAAAGTTTGTTGATTGTTTGCCTGAGCTACCTGCTGGGCTATGACTAATTCATGTCACTGAAAACGACCGACTGCTATCATCTAAAGCAGTTTATAGCAGAGAGCTAGATCAAAAATAAAAAAATTAAACTTGATCCGGATCCAAGAATCTTTTTTCGAATACCATAGGTCTTCGACCCTTGGCGGTAGCATACAAATCAAATGTCACAAACATTCACTAACTAGATTGAAGAGAAAACAGTCTGAGCTACGTCAGCTTCGCCAAGTTTTTTCCGTCTAATAAATCTTCTCCAGATATGAGCGTAAATTACACAGAATCCTAGCCAAACAAATTGAATTTTAAGTTCACAACCCACAGGCGTAGTCACTATTCAGCCCTCTGAATGAAAACCACTTGAAAAATATACGGCAAGCGTTGCCAAAATGACGACGTAGTATTCAGTCCAGAACGCTCAGGGAAACATCAACTTATACTTCACGTGCCCTCAACAGACCGCCCACCCTTCCTCTTCCCACACAGAGGTACTTTATCTTCATCTTATTGTACTCGGTTTTTTAAAGCCGGTGAAGCTCGCACAGACATTAGGCTGACAAACAATGAAGCCACAGTGGACAAGTCGACTCCTATGTGCTGGTCCTGTTTGTGTACTTGGACAGATTGATGTTACGAAGCCAACATATTGCTGTATTGCCATAATATGCTACCTATAGAAATCATGTCCAACATATATTATACATACATATCTTAGAAATATAAATGCTCAGTCAATTCAAGCTTAACCAATTCTAATTCGGTTTTTTATACACATAAAACTGTTTGTCCTGACTCACTCACTTACTGACTGATCAACGCAGAATCATAATGCAACCATAGGAGTTAGGAGGCTAAGACGATTTTATTGGGCAAATATATGACGTTTTGATAAATTCATATTGCGAGGGACTCAAATTCTTAGTCAAAGGTCACACACTCCGAAAATTGCTTGGTATAAAAAATATTACTAAATCTTGAATTATCCCAACCAAACTCGCAGAGTATATTTTTTTACCATCTGTTACATACACTCCAAATTTGGTTGAAATCGGATTATTAGTTCATTGGAACCTTAAGTTTGAAAACTTTTTTATTTCGTTAGATATCGGAATATAGGAATATTTAAAAGATATTTGAATTCAATGTTTATTTAATTTAAAATAAGAATTATAAATAATTTTTAGTTACATTTCTATATAAAAATTAAAAAATTATAATTAGTTTCATATTTTTTATATATTTAAATTAATTTTAATCATGAAAAATAAAATCTTTAAGAGAAACAAAATTGATTATTATTTTTCTCATTTTTTACAAAACAAAATAGCTCCGATCCCAGCTCGCATAGCTCGCGTCGAGTAAGCTAGACAGTAGGATACCCTGTGTCCAGACACTCATTACTTAAAGTTGATTTTCGACCGAGTGTTTCAATGGCTGCTTTATGATCAAATGAACCAATTTGAACTAAATTTGCTCAGGATGTTATCTTTACTAAAATGCGTATTCTGTTAGAAAACAAAAAGTTGTTTGTACTAAAAGTTGATTTTTGACCGATTGCTCAAATGGAAGCTATTTGATATTGTGGAGTCCACAATACTGCAATGGGCAAAAAATTTCTGAACAGTATGAACATTGCTCGAGTTCATTTTGCCTGTTTGCATTTCGGGCAAGTGCCCGTTTCAGACGTTTGGACAAAGCACTGAAAAAGGTTCGACTTTGGGCTCCCGCAAGTGCAAATTTGGTGGTAGTTTTTGGTCATTTGTTTTTGTGCGAAGTTGAAAACACATTTTTTGTCAACGAAAACACCGCGCGTGGACCGCTAGCTGCGGAGGTTTCTGTTTTGGGTTCTTGTGTATTTTGTGCGACAGAGAGCGCAATAGCGTGCTCTCTATGTGCGACAAAGAACGCAATTGCGTGCTCTTTATGTGCGACAAAGAACGCAATAAGGGACACGCGATAATGACCGCAATAACGGAATAACGTGGCAGCGACCGCAATAAAATTTAGATATTTGCGCAACTATGTGTATATGTATGTACTCGTATTGTATGTATGTATGTATGTATATATTGTCTGTATGCACTTACATTGTTGCGCTGAAAATATTGAAAATATTAAAACTAACGGATTGTTTCTTACAACTTGTAATGTAATAGAGATGTATTTTGTATGCCTGAATGATTGACCTAGTTTCGTAAACTTTCCAAATGGGTTTAGAGGTAGTGTATTATTTTCAATTTTGTAGGCCTGATAAAGTTTACTACCTGAGTGAGCATTGTGGGCTCACCTAATAAAATGTAACAAAGTAACAGGTGGTGTATTTACAATTTTTGCAACATTTCTTGCCTCAAACGCCAAAAAAATTTTTTTATTAATAATACTAATTAATAATAATAATGTATATTAATAATTTCAAAGAAAGTAGTAGTAATTAATTAATAAGTTTTATTCCAATTTATTTTGCCATTACAAACTATCTCACGCTTGCATATCCAAGAACACGCTCGCTGCCCACGGACATTTCGAACATTTCACAATGCCCGTACGGTTCAAAGCAAAACAAAACAGTGCCCGTTTGGTGAAATGGAAAACAGCCCAATGTCAAAACCAAACTGCTCGACTGTGTAGCGTCATAAACAACCCTTGTTTCTGTACCGTTCGTAAACTGCGAGGCCTAGTACCGTTGAACGCATTGCGTCTGCGCACATGTATAAACACGCACGAACAGGCCCATTGCAGTTCTCTGTTGTGGACCACATTTACCATAGTTTGATCAAGGTAAATAATACCAAATTAAATGCGCAACCTGTTAGATTGATTGTTAATGTAAAAAGCGAATCACGGTCATGTAGCAATGATCGAAATGATTGTTAAGCGTTCATGATGGTTCGGGTATGATCAAAATCGAGTGTCTTTTTGTATGTGTCTGCTTCCTTTTCAAAGTGAATCTGCGCGTGTAGATACATACATACGAAATTATATTGATGGAAGTGCGTTTATATACACAGGAAATTATGTTACACAATTTAATAAAATATTCATATTTTAATATATTTATTTATGAATTTAGTGTAGAATTTCATTGATTTATATACAATCAAATTATAAAAAAATCTATAAATTTGAAATTAATGCATAATAGTATAGTAGTATAAAAGTATAATAAAGTATAATTTATTTTATACAAATCGAAATAAATTGAAACACCAAATTAATATTAAAAATATAAAAATATTACTGAGATGATTTTGTGAACATGTTTGGAATTGATGAACTTGTAACTGTACTACTCATAAACAAACGCGAAGATTGGGCCAAGTATTTAATGGATTAAATAATGTGCGTTCTTTTCAAAAGGGATAATAGTCTGTATCGATGCGATGACTTTAGCAAGAAAAATGTGAAAAAAGAAATGGAATATCATAAAGAATATCATACCGTTTGTTTTAGTTGCCTACTTCGAAGTTCTTAGTACAGAATTGCACTCAATGAAGGGAGTGCAAAATAAATGCATGACAAAAGCTATGCATGAAAAACCCTCTTTAAACTTTACCTACTTACCTCCAGAAATCGTTGGACCAAGCGATCATTGAAAAGTTTTTAACGAAAACGACAGCTCTTCAGCCCAAGTATCCAAGTTAGGTCGTACAATCGTAATGAAATTGTACGTCACGTTAAACAAGTAAAGGAACAATCAGATGTAATCCAGGATTTATTAATCAGGGTTTTAATTTATCCAATATTGTTAAAAGAGCAGAGTGCATTTTAAAGCAGACCACAACATTAATAGACAATGCATTGAAAACAGGTACTTTATGGAAACAAGAAGACATCGAAATTCCAAATAATTATTTCGCAGTCTTGAAACATCTGAAGACAATAGAAAATACCAATAGCAGTGGTATAAACATACTTTTTCGAACCAGCTTCGATTAGTGTTTGACGAAGCGGCTTCAACTAAAGGGACTTCACCTCTTCAACCTCTTCATTAAAGAAATGTTCCACCGTGTAGGTATCCGCAAAGAGGACAGGATTCGCTTTAAAATGCCTGACGTGTATGTAGAGCTATAAAGACAAACTGAATATGACGGATAAGTCACTTAAAATGCCAAAAAAAATTAAACCAATCAAAGACGAGTGCGGAAATGATCTTGGAATTACACTAAGAGCACACTCTAATTCTTCCTATTTTGTTCAAAACTTTAAAAAAGTGTCAATTACAGTCGCCAAATCAAAAACGACTGCAACTGAAAGACATCTTCTGGTGGATGGTGATGTATTTGATTCTATCGGATATATTGCACAGTTTGTAAAAATTTGCAAAATTTTTAGTACAAGAGCTGTGAAGATCGAAAACAAGTTGGAATGTGGTTATTCCAAAATGCCTCCATCAAATTCGGTATGATTGGTATTTCAAGATTCATGAAACTAATACCACAATCATTCCAAGATGTATTCCTTTTCCCTCTTACTCTAGTAGACTCCGCTTAATTAATCTCCCATCTCTGAATAATCGTAGAATTATGCTTGGAGTAATGTTTGTTCATAAATTACTAAGGGGTCAAGTTGACTCAGTTAGTTTATTGAACGAAATTTCTTTCAACATACCTTTTAGACTAACTCGTAACTTTAACCCCTTATATCTTCAACATTGCACCACTAACTGGGCTTTGCATGAACCTTTTCGTATTATGTGTGCTGATTATAACAATCTATACTGTACAATTAATTTGGAGTGTGCTTCACTAACTATTAAGGCCTCTATATTATTATATCTTACTAATCTAACTAATTAATATTTCTCTAATTTGGTCCGATTGGGTTTTACTGGGTTTTCCCTAATCCTTGCAACAAATGTTGGACCAATCGGTTTATCTTTTTTAATTTTTTAAAATACCCCCAGAATATAATATGATATTTTATATTTTAATAATATTTATTTTATGAAAATAATTTTACTTAATATTAATAAATTTTTATTTTGAATGTAAATGTAAATTTTAAATATCGACAATAAATAAATAAATAAATTCACTCTCTTTTTATTTCTGAGCTTGATATACAATTACACGTTTTTCTAGATTTCAGTAAAGAAGCCTTTGTCGCCGTAGCCTACTGACGAATGGAACACCAAGGAGAAGTATCTGTTGATTTGTTGAAATCCGAGCACTTTTGATTTAAGGCTGGAGCTACATGTCGATTTATTGAAAGTTTGCCTAATGAAAGTTATTGGAAGCAACCACAAAGTCATACCAAACCAAATTTACTTCTGGTCAGATTTAAAAATTTTTAATTGGATACAATCTGATAGTCAAAATACTTAACTGTTCGGATATTTCGCAATGGTTAGGTGCCTGGAGCGCAGAATCCTGCTGATGTAGCAACACGTATGAATCTAAATGCAAACAGAAAATTGGATAGAAGGACCAACATTTTTACGTGTGGAATGTCAAGGCCTATGCAGGTATTTTCAACACCTCACCTACGTGAGGTATACAGAATTACTATATCTGCCAAATTTATTTGCTCTCAAATAATAAATTTGATTGCTTCATTGGGTGGAGAGCGTTGGATCAGTTTATTATTATATATAGCCGTCATAGAAACGATCGGTCAAAAGTAAGTCTTTAGTTGGAGAAGCGTTCTTATATTTTAAGTTAAACTCAAATTGTGTATTCAATACTGTCTACATCGTCATTAATATTGGTCGATTAGTCAAAAACACAATTTTAGCTCGAAACTTTTCTTAAAGATACTTGAACTTAACCGATGTAATATGCATATTCGGTAGACTTATACCTTCAGACCCGAGCTGTTTCGAATGGGCCCACTATTTTATATTGCTGCCATAGGAAGGGTTGTTCGAAAATCAAGGCTATATGATAAGCTTTGTCTTGAAAAACGTTTAATATCTAGACAAGAACTATTTTATATTTTAAACTATTTTAACCAAACTATAAATATAGTTCTTGTATTGTAATGTGCAACATCTCAAATTTTGTCTGGATTCGGGCCAATATAACAAATGTAGGTGGGCGTAGGCGTGGCTGAGATCTAAAATGAACTTGATATTTGTCAACATACTGCACTAACTTTTAAAGTCTTGCAGATAAAGGTGCTTAAAGTTGCGTACATAAATTGATACGAATCTAATAATTTATATGATTTTCTGGCTACCGAAATAAAATTATAATAGAATTAATATATGTATAAGTGAAGTTATAAGTATCAAGGTTCATCGAGTAATTTGATTTATTCATTCCGAATTTATAAGCACATTCGTATGTACATTGCCCGAGAAATTTGAAAAGTCACCTTACTTTTGAACACACCTCGTATACGTACAAATCAGAATAAGTAAGATAAGGATTTTAGAAAGAAATGCAATTAGCTTCGGAGGAGGATGGCCACACGACATTTATAACGAAGCTATACTTGTATATCCGTGGAGGAGTCTGAAGAGTGCAAGTATTTACATTTTAGGGTATACTCGTATAGCGGTTAGAGCGCAGGGTAGCACGTTGTCGACCACTCTCAACCAAAGCCATCGTTCTTCATTTTTGTTCATCTGCAAAAGGCTAAACAATGCAAGCTGCAGCTGACGCGAAACGGTTACCACGTGTCGGGATTGAGGAAGAAGAGTTAGCGTGGCATATACTAGCGGTCGAACGCACTTCATCTGTAACCCTAATAAATTGAAAAATCCTCCAGCACACCAGAAACACGAACGAATACATTCTCGTATGTACATAAAACATTGGTTGCTCCGCTGTGAGGTTTGGTTTCAAACCACACAAAAGTCATTTGAGCGCCGTCGTTAACATGTCATATCCGCACACACATACAGAAATGTACGAGGGTAGGCTGAAATCTATAGTAAGTCATAAGTAAGAAAATCCGAAATAATGAAAATTAATGTATTCTGCAACGGAGTCCTTAATGCAAAAGGTTAATGAAATATTATCCCGCAATACGTCATGTAGAAGACGTGACAGATTTGATATATACACGATACACGACTGTTTCGCTTTTCACTTTCATCTCAACCGGAATTCGTTAAATGTATTTTTTCACGTTGCATTTATGCTGAGTACTTAAAGATCATTTTTTTTCACTTTGTCAGACTTAAATGCATCGACTTTATACGCAAATTATTTCTATAATGAAATTAGACCAGCTTAAAGATTTTCACTACCGCAAAATCTTCCCGCCAGCTATACGCCACCTCTGGGTAATTGTTCACTGTGCTTTAGTATGAAACACATTTATCTTTTTGAGATGTCTCAACTTTTTCTTTAAAGTGCACAGTTGTGCAATGCCATCAAATCCTCTTTTGAGCCCCGACCCGATGATAGGAATTTTCGTTACATTCTTTTAGCAGCTGAAATGCTTAATAATTATAAGCGATATTTCTGTCATTCTGTCCAACCGAATGATTGTTTCTCCCTGTTGCATACATTTTAACGAACACAGTGTACCCATTTACTTAATTTCTAGTAACGGGTATAAAAATAGACAAACACTTGGTAAATAGGGTCGTTTAATACAATTCTATTTCAAGTCCATTTTCAAATAGAACTATAAACAAATTTCCTTATTATTGTACCGATATTTTTAAGGCAACCAGTGTTGATGATATTTTGGCCGACATCGATTACATCTGCAATAATAATGGCTCGTGTTTTCGCGCGTAAAGTAATTTGTTTCATTTTACACTGTAACGAACGTATATATAATAACTTTGTGTAACATATATTTAAGCTTTTTGGAATTACAGGAGCAATCATTTAATGAGTTTTACTCTATCACACATATATAATATGATTGCGTTTTTCTCGGTCCCATCAACTGACCCTCGTACGAGAATTTGTTGGCATCTGGGCTGAAAGCAATGCGACCAGAATGACCGCTCCACAACGTCAGGCAGCCACAAAATACGAGGCCAAATGTCCATTATTTTTTTAATTTCGCCTCGGCGATCACTGTACGTCCTTAGTGTCAGTCTAATACCCGAGCCACCAGCTACACTTTGCCCCCTTCGTTTATAAGAACTGTCTTCATTTGGAATGTTTTACACTAACCACAAAAGTAGAGTAGCGCAATCTGAAGTTATTATTAAAATATTTACCGTGATGTTTAATGCCAATTATATACATATATCTAAGTTAAGTGTCTGGACCTGGAGGAGAACCCTCCTGGTCGACACTGGGTTCATACTTTACCTGAAATGGTATTTAAAAGACGTTTTGGTTAAAATCGTTATAATTCGTATTTTATTCCTCGAGTTTAATTTAGACTTAGGCTTTTAGTTCTCGTCAGCGCTGATGCTCCAATGAGAATGAATAGAATTGTTGAATACAACAACTGTGAAAGGGGAGCATATGCCGGTCGTTAACTCCTCCCCACCTCAAGATCTGCGTCCCGCAGATTAATGAACCTTGCATGGCTCGGGTTGACCCATTGCTTCGAGGTTTGCTGCCCTGTCGCAGTGATTGGGCATCCCCTTGGTGGACGTCAGTTGTAGCTGGTAATTCCCCGTCACGTTGGACATCTTCTTTAGGTGTCTCATGCTCTACCGACTGAGCTAGCCGGACTGGCCGCCCTCCAGTAATCGGGGGATACAGCTACTCTTCCAGTTTTCGTAGCTCCTCTTCCTTTTATACCTAAATAAGCAGCTCCTATGGTGACTAGAGTATTGGATTAGAGATTAGATTAGAGTATGCAGTTAATTCGTGACGATCCAATATTATCTCCCAAGATTTATCGTCGCATATAGTGCATCAGGTGCATGAGATGACAACTCTCGACCGCAACCCTGGGGAATGCCAATATAGAGTAGTAAGATTCCGCAAGTTACAATGGATGGGCGGGAGAGCTCAAAGACTTCGATAGCATTCCTGTATGTGAAGGTATCCACCTCCATTAGCATGGTCTCGATCTCGCCATGATCCAGCAAATTTGAGCCTACGACGTCTGTCTTGTTCAACTGGCAAACTCAGATGACTTCCCATAACGTTGTTCGTGCGTTGCGTCGAATAAACGTGCGTTTATTCCTAACTGCCGGTCATCTTTGATGCCATACCTTGTGCGGTCAAAACGGCGTTCCAGTCAGCAGCATCTGGAGATCCAGCTTTCCATTTCCAAGCCATCATCATTTATCCTCCATACATCACCGTGTTGCAGATGGAAAGACAATTTGTATAGATTTTTAATCGTTGTAAAGTTGTGTTTAGTTTGTTTTTTTGTTTTCATATTTTTGTATTCTGCATTTTTTTTTTTTTTTTTTTTTAAACACAAGTTTTATTTAATTTACCTCGTTTCGTGCGTTTGTTGTGATGAGGTGAGATGCTTTGATGAATTTTTTTTATTTGGAAGAACGAAAACTTAGTTACGCTTCTTTATTATAATGTTATTTTAACAATATGGCACGATGGCCCGTATTAGTCCCTTTTGGCGTGCCTACTAAGGTACGGGGTGACACACAGTTCACCAGGCAGCGCTTTGATGGATCGCATCACAAGGCCTATCTGGTAGACTACCGGTAGTTAAAGTGGCAGCGTTATAGCACTCGCAAATATTATGACGTGGCATGGTGAATTGCGGCCATGGTTGATTGCCCTTATTTTGTTATAAGCGATTTTTAATGTACCCATTGCACTGGCAGATAGTCCTATGAAGATGAGTATACTTCTGCAGTGGTAGGTAATATCACGCTACGTACCCGTTGCACTCGTGGGTGGGTAGGTGACGCAGACGTGAAATTTTTATTATTTTTTTATTCAAGTTTTCGATTGTTCTTCATTTCATTTTCGAAATGTTTATTATTTTTTTATTTCGATTGTTCTTCATTTCATTTTCGAATTTTCTCACAACACAACACATCACAATACACCGCAGTGTAATATTTATATAAAAAAAAGTATAATTTAGACTTAGGCTTTTAGTTCTCGTCAGCGCTGATGCTCCAATGAGAATGAATAGAATTGTTGAATACAACAATTCATCAAAACTTGAACAATTGTCAATGAAACAGCGCCTACTTATAGACTGTGAAAGGGGAGCATATGCCGGTCGTTAACTTCTATATATACTTACGTATTTTTAGTTCTAACTATGTTTTCTAGCATGTCTTTAACTTCTTTTAATGGGGATAAATATTCTATTTTTGTATTGTTTTTGTGATCTTGAACTGAGTTCCTTTTATCATTATTATTTGTCTATTAAATTGGTTTATTGGTCGTTCTTGTTTTTGAATGTACTGGCTTCCGTCTTCTGATGCCTTTTGTGTATTGTCGCTAAAGTCGTATCAGCTTCACTATCGTTGTTTTCATGTTGTGCGTCACCTATAACTGATTCATTGATTTTTATCCTAGACAAAGCATCTGAAATATGGTCATCTTGACCTTGTATGTGATTTATTTTAAAATCATATTCATTTAGTTTTAGTTTCCATCTATGAAATTTCATGTAGGGTTCCTTAAGGAACTCCAACCAAACTAATGGTTTGTGATCGGTCTGAGCTGTGAATCTACGACCATACAAATAAGGTCAGATATATTTGGTAGACCAGACTATGGTTAACAGTTCTTTTCCTATAGCGGAATAATTGATCTCATGATTATTTAGAGTTCGACTTGCAAAACAAATTGGTTTACTTTTTGTGCCAAAACTGCACATTATACGTAATTACTTGTATCAGTGCTGAGAGTGAAATTTTTATTGAAAGAAAATGGCATGTGTTAATTTGATGTTATGTTGCATGAAGCCGTTTATTTAGTTGTATGATACGGTCACAAGAAATATTTACGTTTCCCGCCAAGTTTATGAAATTCTCACATGACCTCTGTCACAAACTTTTAATTTTAAATATTTCTTCAACAACACGTTATATGTTTGAGCAAAACTGCACATTTGATAAGGAATTTATATCAATAATGCGTGTGCAGTTAAGTTACTATGTTTATTAGTGTATGTTACGTGAAAATAGTGAGTATCGTTGTGTTGCAGATATACATCAATCTGCTATTCGGAGTTGATTTGTGAAGTCTCTCTTTTGATGTTTATATGCAACATACATTTTGTGTTGTGTTTATCAATATAATATGTATTTTTATATATTACTAGAGGGCCCACTATTGCATCCTCGCTTTGCGCGGATGCAGATCCACACTTAAAATTTTAGAAATATCTTAATTAAAAAATTTTAAAAGGTTAATAATAAATATTACTATTTTAATTATTCCTCATTTCCACACCACCAAAGAGGTAGAGGCGCGTTTTTTTTTTATGATATCCCCTATAGGTATAGTCCATAGTTATAGATTATGATTGTTGTAATATCTTTTTATACACTATATTCTTGCATTTGTGATCAGGTGCCAAAATTATTAAGTTCTTAACTAAACCAACTTTTGAACAGGCTACATAAAGCTGTCCATGAGAAAAGCATTCGTCTCTCAGGTTTAGCCCAGCCATTTTTAATGTTTGTCCTTGTGCCTTGTTTATTTTCATGGCAAAACAGACTTTAACAGGAAATTGAATCCTTTTAAATTGAAATGGTATGTTGTTTGGTATAAAATGTATTCTTGGTATAAAAACGACTTCCTCTTTACCACAGCCCGAAAATATTATGGCTTCAACTAAATTTTTATGCAAAGCTTTAAGTTGCAATCTTGTGCCATTGCATAATTTGGGTGGAGAAAGGCTTCTCGACAACATTATATGTGCACCAACCTTAAAAGTTAGGTTATGCTGGGAAAGACCTGGTGGATTCTGCTTATTAAGAAATTCTATAGGATATTGAATGAATAATGACCAAATCGATAGATTTATCTGTCATCTCCTTAGCATGAAACTCATTAAAAAGCAAATCGTTAATAGAAACGGCTCTATCATTTCTTGGTGTTAAGATTGCTCGTTCACAAAACCAATCTAATGATTTATGGGAGATATTGGTAATACCAGGAAATATTTGTGATATTAGTTCCTGTATACACGTGACAATAGTTCCTAAATGTGGAGGAATTGTAATTTTATCTTCAATTGTTGGATATGTTCCATTTCCTATATTCAGTAAAGTTTGAGCAACACCTTTAGCTGTTGTGTCGCCTCTTAGATGTACACGCATATTTTTGAAAGTTTTAGCGTTTTGATAAGAGGCCACAAAACTGAAGATTTTAAACAGGCATTTATCTCATCAGCACTTATTCCATTTGGAGCTACTGGTAGAGTTTGACGAAAATCTCCTGCCAAAAGAACTCTAATGCCTCCCAATAAAAGATCATTATCGCGTATATCTTTTAAAGTTCTATTTAAGGCTTCATAACCGCCTTTATGTGCCATAGTACACTCATCCCAAACAATGAGCTTGCAGTCCCTAAGTACTATTGCTGTATTTGACTGTTTGGAAATGGAACAGTGTGGATTTTCTAAGCGTGTTAAATCTAATGGAAGCTTAAATGCCGAATGTGCTGTTCGACTACCTGTTAGCAGTGTTGCAGCAATTCCAGATGATGCAACCGCAAAAGCAATTTGACGGCTTTCTCTAATTTTTGTCAACAACAAATTGAGCAGAAATGTTTTTCCAGTACCACCAGGTGCATTTAAGAAAAATATTTCTCCATTTGCAGCTTCATTTTTGATATACTTCATATTGCTCATCGGTGAGAGATTTTTCGTTATTTTTCACAATTGTTTCATTGTGTTCATAACTAATTTCTCTAAGATATTCTTTATTTTGAATAGACTGATCCATTCTCTTTGGCTTGGCCAATCCAAACTCTGATAAGGATTGGATTCCGAGTTGCAATACTATATCTTCAATTTGAATAAGACACTTATTATATACAGTATCCATAATTGCCGAATCTATTGGTATATTGTCATCCAATGCAAGCTTAATTTCATACAAAATATCTTCAGAGAGACCGTCTTTGTATTTTTCCCATAAATTTAGCGCATCAGACATTTGACAAAATACTAACATTATTGCGAAAAGTTCTCGCAATTTATTTGGCCTTTGACACAGGACCGCTTCTTCTAATGTGCGATCCCAGTGCATGTCATCTTCTAGTAAGCCTAAAGCTTTACAGGCCAACTGAAATGTGTCATATATAACACCATTCACAGTTTTAATACTTAAAAATGATGTTGGCCCACGAACTTCATGGAGAGTCTTAAATAATAACATTCACTATTTCTAGGGTGTACAGTATAGACTCTACCCAAAGTGCTATCTTTTTTTATTCCAGGAAAATTGGGCACATCAATACCTCGCTTTCTTCTTTGAAACTTTTTATTTAGCCATACATAATAAGATGGCACTTCAACATACAGAAGTGTTTTAGCAAAGGTGTCAACTGTGCACAGATGAAAGAAAGCTGTTAATGTTGTGTGAGGTGGATTGATTAACTTTTCAGCTAACCGACTTGCATAATTTGGATTAAAGTAGACACGTTGGCCATTTTCCAAATGTACAGTTAAATGAGTAATGGATGGAAATCTGTCATGTATGGGAAATGCAAGAATTCTCTAGACAGCTTCAGCACTGCTTATAAAATATAACGACCACTTTCATAATGCTGAACTTCATTTTTTTGATTTTCAACAGTAAATGAAGCTTGGTCACTACCCTTATAAACGTACTTGCAAATATACTTTATGGATTTTACTGAAGTACAAAATTCCACATTTATATGAGCTTTTAATGTTCGCATAAGTACAGAATTATAGGGTACAACCCAACGGTTGTCTATTTCATTACCCTTAATTTTAACAGTTAGGCCGCTATCATCAGGTGATCTGCGCCGATATAATGTTTGTTTCTTTCAGAAAATTGCGAGGAGAGTATGTGTACATGTGGAAGGCTACGTTTTTGCCATTCTATCGAGTACATGAAACATTATGTTTGACCAAAAATAGCACCATTATTAAGCAAAGTCATTACAACTTTGACTTTCAAATGAAACACTCGGGCTATAATGTCATGCCGATCACTTGACTTTTGATCTTTAAATAATTCATTTGTGATATCTTCCCAATTAGGATTGCACGTAAACGTAATGAAAAGATCAGGACGACCGTAATTTCTGACATATGTCATTGCTTCCTGAGTTTTTTCATGCATAAATCGTGCAGATCAAGTGAAAGTAGATGGTAAAATGACCATTTCACCAATCTGGACAATATTTACATCTTGTTTTGCGATAGGTGTATATAGCTATCCGCTCTTAACTTTGTCTGATTGTGACGAATATAATTTAATCTTTCTGTTTCAATTTTAGCATACATATCAACAAAAAATTGACTGAACAACTAACGGCAATAAACCAAATGATTCGTTTCAGTTTGCCGAATCATTATTCTATAACCATAGAAGCTTAGAGCCGATACAGTCTTAGCAAGATTTTTATTTGTCACTGAATCACATTGAGAAATGTTAGTGCTATAACCATCTTCTCCATAAGAAAATAGTTAAGGGTATTGTAACGCGTCATAAGATCGGTGTATTTCACTGATACGCTTCAGTGTATTATTATGACTCTCATAATAATATCTCTCTTTTCAAAATGTTGCCCAACAATTTGCAAAGCAACTTCGGCAACACTTGGAGCATTAAAACGTCCTTTATGAGCCCCTACTGGTAATTTGTTAGCGCTAATAACCAACTTGTAATCTTTGCAATTCTTTGGTACTTTTGAAATGCAGTTTCAAAATCCTTAATATAAGAATTAGTATTATGCAACTTAATTTTTAATTCTTTGACTAACTCTATTTTTGTACCTATTTGGTTTTTACACCTTAAATGTGTTTCTTTCTCATCTTCGCCAACACAATATATTTTTGAAGGAATTGAGCTTCTTTTTGAGGACCCGGACAAAGACTACCAACAATATGATAAACCTGTCCATGAACCTTAAATGTTAGCATGTAACCATCTTTAATAATTTTTGTATTTCCAAATGATGTCATTTGAAAACAATTATTTTACTTTCTAATATTATTAATGAAATGGGCATAGCCTTGATGACCGCCCATTATAAGGCTTTTGAGAGGCTCAGGTAAAGCTTTAAAGGCGGGCAATTGGACTTTTCCGTCTTTACAACATATACCTTTGGGTTCTGCTTTCCATTTTATTGCATTGCAATGTATGCATTTTTTATCCATTTTACCGATTGCTATTACTTTATCGGTTGAATATTCAGTTTGTGGGTCATAATTAAAGGCAGAATAAGCTTTAACTTTCCAAGGTTGCAAACGTCTTGTGGATCGAGACGTTGGATTCTTAGAATAATATTTAGCTACAGCAGCTTGATTCACTTCAGGATTGCTGGCCTGATATTTAGCTACTGCAGCTTGGTGCACTTCAGGATTGCTGGCCTGATATTTAGCTACTGCAGCTTGGTGCACTTCAGGATTGCTGGCCTGATATTTAGCTACTGCAGCTAGGTGCACTTCAGGATTGCTGGCCTGATATTTAGCTACTGCAGCTTGGTGCACTTCAGGATTGCTGGCCTGATATTTAACTACTGAAGTTTGGTGCACTTCAGGATTGCTGGCCTAATATTTAGCTACTGAAGTTTGGTGCACTTCAGGATTGCTGGCCTGAAATTTTGCTACAGCAGCTTGGTGCACTACAGGATTTCTGGCCTGATATTTTGCTACTGCAGCTTGGTGCACTACAGGATTTCTGGCCTGATATTTAGCTGCTGCAGTTCAGTATTTTTCTGGATGCATTATCCGGTATTTGGCTTGTGCATCTTTTAGTTGATACTTTCTTCTATTTAGAGAAAGTCGACTTCACTTTTTATTCTTTGATGATTTTTGCGCTTGAGATGCATTCTCAGACGCTTCATTTTCCATCGTTTCAAATGGAATATAAACATCATAATGACCGTTGGAAAGATTACCAGAGAAGCGCAGTCTCTTTAAAGGATTTCCTTCGGTTCCAAATTTTGTAATTTTTTTTTTTTTGGAAAAAATTTTTTAAAAAAAAAAAAAAAATTTTAATCATTCAAAAGTCACAATGATTGAGTAAGAACTGACTCTGATAAAGAACCAGTTCTGCTTCATCTCTTTCTGTTCTCTTTCAGTTTGTATAGACCGAGGCGAGTGCGTGCAGAACGAAAATATTAAAGCAACAGAATATAAAAGAGATATTATTTGAAACTTAAATTAAATGGAGTCTTTTAATTATTGAATGGTGGCTTCTATTACTGCAATATTGATTTGATTATTTTCAATAGGTT
Organism: Drosophila sp. st01m; assembly: GCA_018901795.1. Lineage (NCBI taxonomy): Eukaryota > Metazoa > Arthropoda > Insecta > Diptera > Drosophilidae > Drosophila > Drosophila sp. st01m. The sequence continues at coordinate 28,664 of JAEIFG010001528.1, forward strand.
ATGGGCCCAGACACATATCATTCAGCAATTGAACACTCTAGTGAATTAAATTTTAAATTGTTGCAAATCGGTTTAAACAGTGTTGTCAAATAAAAGAAAAAAATTCCATGAGCGAATTCTAAGAAATTTTTTTTTATGAAATTCCTTGAAAATAAATTCCACCAGAAAATTCTAGAGATTGTGTGCAGACTTCACAGGAATACAGGCGCCACAAAACCAAAAATTAACAGATACTTGCGAAAAAAAAAAATATATATATAAGCGTCTTTAAATGAGAAGTGGTAAATAGTTTTCATTTAGTGGTGAAATATTTAAAATGGAAAGAGTGAAAAGAAATATAAAACCCTTTAATGGAGAGATGTATTCAATCTGGAAGTTACATGTTAGGGCACTTCTAGAAGAGAATGATTTGTTAAAAATCATTGATCAGGAGCCAGCTGAAATAACAGAAGAGTTTAAAAAAGATAAAAGAAATGCAAAAAGTATTTTGATTGAATATTTAACATAAGTGATGGGTTTCTTGTGTTTGCCAATAGTGAAAATACTGCTAGGCAGATTTTTAAAAATTTTGATGCAATATATGAGCGTAAAAGCTTGCCATCACAGCTTCCTTTGAGAAAGCAGTTATTGGTATTAAAACAAAAAGGTGACAATCAATTGGTAGATCACTTTAACTTTCTTTGATGATCTCATAACAAAGCTATCCGAGGGGGATGTATCCATGCCATCCAAGGGAGTGGTTCAACTAAAAGCTGTGGAAATGAGATCGGACTGGAAAAGTTTTTTTCGCATTGGACATTCCTGACCTTACTCTCCCTCAAATCAAATTTATGATGGGGTCAATTTAATCGGAGGCATTAAAGTATCTAAAAATGGCAAATTATTAGAAACTAAACGCAACCAGTTCATTGACAAAAATTGATCTTGTTAAATATATAAAAGTTAAGATGACTTGTGAGTATTGTATTAATGGCGCAATCAGATTTATAATTTCAAATTTCAAGAGGTGAATATTGAACTTTTTTTAATTCTTTTTGATGTGTGTGGTCTTATCACACCTTCTACAATAGATAATAAAAATTATTATGTAGTTTTTATTGACCAATTTACACATTACTGTGTGACATATTTGATAACATACAAGCCTGATGTATTCTTTGTCTTTAAGGACTTCATTGCTAAGAGCGAAGCTCATTTTAACTCTAAAGTTGTAAACCTATATATTGACAATGGCAGGGAATATCTATCTAATGAGATGCGTGAGTTTTGTACAGAAATAGGCATCAGCTTTCATTTAACGGTTCCTCACACTCTCACAGTTAAATGGTGTTTCAGAGCGCATGATAAGAACCATAACTGAAAAAGCTCGATCGGTGGTTAATGGTGCTAAACTTAGTAAAAATTTTTGGGGTGGAGCTGTTTTAACAGCAACATATCTGATAAACAGATGCCCAAGTAGAGCGCTGGGAAATGTAAAGAAAATACCATATGAAAAAAATGTTGCATAATAAAAAGCCTGTTTTGAAATATTTTATCTTAGGATATTCGGTTCGACAGTATACGTACTTAATAAAGTAAGAAAACGCAAGTTCGATGAAAAATCGATAAAGTGTATACATGTCGGTTATGAACCAAATGGGTTCAAATTGTGGAATGTGGAAAAGAGGAAGTTTATGATAGCTAGAGATGTTGTGGTGGATGAAATTAATATGGTTAAAACAAGATCTGAACATGAAATTGACTCTATGTCTCAACTTGATGGTGTTGAGGAAAGTGATTCCAATTCTGAAAAAGAATATGGAAAAGTAAATAAAGATGGTAAAGAGTCTGATTTTCCATTGGTTGAGATGGAAAATGGTCAATCATCAATTGATGATGTATCTGATAGTTTAAAATCAGATGGTTTAAAATTAGATGTTCAGAGTAATAAAAATTCCACAAATCTAGAGAATGCCGATCCAATTTTGAAAATTGGTGAAAATAATGAAGAACTCAGAGGCAGTGATAGAATTAAAGGGAAGCCAAAAGTATCTTATAGGTTGTTAGAAAAATGTTTAATGAATGCCCAAACATATTTAAATGATATTCCCAATTCTTTTGAAGAAATTAAATTTCACAGAGATAAGGCTCTTTGGGAAGAAGCCATGCAAGATGAGTTAAAGTCTCATTTTAAAAATGAAACTTGGTGTTTGGTGCAAAGGCCTGAAAGCAAAAACATAGTGGATTGCAAGTGGGTATTTACAATAAAACAAGATGAATTTGCTAATTTGGTAAAATATAAAGCCAGACTTGTTGCGCGTGGATTCACGCAAGAATATTTGACTGATTACGATGAAATATTTGCACCAGTTGCACGAATTTCAAGTTTTTGATTTCTTCTAGCATTTTCAAATCAACATAAATTAAAAATTCATCAAATGGTTGTTAAAACCGCATTTTTAAATGGAATCTTAAAAGATGAAATTTACATGACAGTTCCACAAGGTTTGACACATGATAAGAACACAGTTTGCAAGCTTAATAAAGCTATTTATGGTCTTAAACAGGCTGCTAGGTGTTGGTTCGAAGTTTTCGATAATGTACTCAAGGAAGTTGGTTTTGAGAATCTAGGAGTTGATCGTTGTATGTATATTTTAAATAAAGGAGAAATTTCTAAAAACATATACTTATTGTTATATGTAGATGATGTAATAATTGCTACAAATACATCTAGTACAATGTCAGAGTTTAAGTCCTACTTAATGAATAAATTTAAAATGACGGATTTATTTGAAATCCGATATTTCATTGGTATAAAAATTGATAGAAATAACGATCAACTATGTCTAAGTCAGTCATCTTACATTAATAATGTTTTAAGAAAATTTAATATGGAGAACTGTAATCCAGTAAATACACCCCTACCAAGCAAACTGAACTATGAGGCTTTGCAGTCAGAAGAAACATATGATGCACCATGTCGAAATTTAATTGGATGTTTAATGTACATCATGTTATGTACTCGACCGGATTTAAGTACTTCAATAAGTATTTTGAGTCGATACAGTAACAATAATAATAAAGAATTGTGGGAATGCCTGAAAAGAGTTTTAAAGTATTTGAAGGGTACTGTTAACTTAAAACTAACCTTTAAAATGAATATCAATTATGATCGCATACTTGTTGGATATGTCGATTCAGATTGGGCAGGCTGCGAGACTGATAGAAGAAGTACTACAGGATACTTGTTTAAAATGTTTGAAACATGTTTGATTTCGTGGTGTACCATGAAACAAAAATCAGTCGCTGCTTCATCTACCGAAGCAGAATACATGGCCTTATTTGAAGGCGTAAGAGAAGCATTATGGCTTAAGTCATTAATGAATGAAATGAAGATAGACTGGGATTTACCAATAGACATTTATGAAGATAATCAGGGTTGTATTAGCATTGCCAATAATCCAACATGTCATAAGAGAACAAAGCACATAGATATTAAATATCATTTTTCCCGAGAACAAATTGAAAAGAAATTAATTTCTGTTAAGTATATTTCCACAGATTCACAACTGGCAGATATATTGACGAAACCTCTACCAGCGGCAAGGTTCCTAAATTTGAGAGATAAACTCGGACTTGCAGAATAAATACTGGCACTACATTTAATTTTATAACTACTCGGTTTATATATTTGGAATATTAATTTTCTTAATTTTATTTCATTCATTTTTGAAATTAGCATATCATATAATTATGAATTATTGCATGAAGCAATTCATTTTTTTTTAATACTATAAATATTATTTTTTTTAATGATCTGATTTGGTTTTACTGGGTTTCCCAAATCCTATGCAGCAAATGCTGGATCATAATAATTGTTATCCCAGAATGCACAAACTCGTCGAGTAGGATAAACATTGTATTTAAAAGATTTGTATCAATGTAACTTTTGAGGTGGCGTGTTGAAAATATCGATACATTATCGAATCATTCAAAAGTCACAATGATTGAGTAAGAACTGACTCTGATAAAGAACCAGCTCTGCTTCACCTCTCTACTTTCTGTTCACTTCCTGTTTGTATAGACCGGCGAGTGCGTGCAGAACGAAAATATTAGAGCAACAAAAAATAAAGGATATTTTTTAAAATTAAAAAAAAAAAATTTTTTATTTTTTAATTGGTGGTTTTTTTACTGCTATATTATTTGATTATTTTCAACAACTTCAATACAAATTTGGTATATTTCGGCAGCCGCCGGGTCAGCAAATGCAGCAGTATGTAGTCGACAATAACTTTTCAATCTCATACTCAATTGGATTATTAAATAAATTTCCGTTAAAACTTGAGGTATATAATTGAAAAAAATGATTCTTGGGTGCCATTTAAAACATAAGAAAGTGCTCTAAAAAGGCAAGCTCCGTCTCCACGTATAGGAATGACAGAGTAAAATTCGCCAGCTATGATTATTGCATCTGAGCCCATGATTACTAATACTATTTGTCTATATATTCCAAATTGCAATTGAGTCTTGTTTAAATTACTTAAAACCGTAAAAAAAAAAAAACACCCCTACTCCCTTTTTTTAATAATTTTTTTTTTTTTTTTATTTAAATTAGAGAAAATAACACGGCTTTAAACAAAAATAAAACAAAACAAAAGAAAAGAAAATGCAATGAAATACAAATTATTTAAGCAGTAAATATTGGAAAAATTTGAGAGCTCACTTGATGAATCACAGTGCGCGCGTTTATTTCTTTAACGGTAAAAGCAATACATAAGCAATGCCACTCAAGCCAGGTCACAACGTTTCAATGCTCTTTCTCACAGTAATCGATGGAACGATCAAAAGTTGTTTTCGTTTATTTTATTAATTTTAAATTGAAAAAATAATAATATAGATTAGACTAAATTTTACAAAAATATTTTGTTTCATATTGCATTTTTGCATTTATCGTCATTCTTCAACATAGTGGCGCATATAGAAAACAATGCCACTCAAGCCAGGTGGCAACGTTACAATGCTCTTTCTCACAGTAATCGATGAAACGATCAAAAATTGTTTTCGTTTATTTTATTAATTTTAAATTGGAAAAACAATAATATAGATTACACTAAATTTTACAAAAATATTTTGTTTGATATTGCATTTTTGCATTTATCGCCATTCTTCAACATAGTGGCTCCATCTATTTTTAATTGGCGCCAATTGACGATAAGCCCATAATTCGGCACGGATCGGAAAATAGTACATAGAATTTGCTGACATGCATTTTTAATTAAATTTAAATTAATATTTTTTATTTTCAAAAATAAATTGCAGATGAAAATTTAAAAAAGGGTTTCTATTTAGATCTTTTATGCACTGATGTGCGCGTTGCCAACTCATTTAATTCAGTATCAACACGAATATGAGTTGATTAAATTCAAGCAGCTTTATTATGTATGTATGAAAAGATCGCAATATAAATTACTGCTTCGTTCACGGGAACAAAACAACAACAACACAAAAACAAATGCCATGGCTTTGCCGAGTCTAACTCTTGCTCTCTGTTCTCTGCTCTCAGTTGCTCGCGCTAAAATTGTGTTTGTATGCGTACACACGCATTGAACGTTTTCAATGCTTGCTTAACGGGGCTTGCCTTTAATGCAATTTAAATTTATGTTGTTTTTTTTTTTTTAAATAAGTTGCAGGTGGAATTAAAAATAAAAATACCCATACGAATCTGTAAAAAATTATTCTGATTTTTTAAAAAAAAACTTTAAGTCTCTAGGACATGTGGTTTGGCCATGGCTGTGATATATCAGTTAGTCAGTCAGTGAGTCAGTGCGGACAAAGCAATTTATATACAGAGGTGGTCAAAAGTATTTGCACAACGTGCTTTTTTTTCAATTGTCAACTTTGATCGCTTATTGCTGCTGCTTTTGTACTCAGAAACGAACATAACGGTATTTGTCGTGCTTCTACATCTATACAGAAGCAAACGAAAGATGAAGTGGTAAAAATAACTGTTCACGGGCTAAAAATCAGAGCTCGCAAATAACAGTTGACCATTTCTTGCTGTCATCAAATAACAATTTTTTGCGCATCACTCGCGCAAAAAGTCAGACAAGAGCCGTTGACCAGTGTCTCTTGAACGAACGGTTTCTGCTCAACCAAAAACCAATTTCGTTTCCCTTTTGCTCTGCTCATTCGCTGACCGTTTTGCAACGAGCGAATCCTTTAGCAAGCAATTTATGCAATTTTAACGGAACTTATGGTGGGATTACTTAGTACAACTCCTATAATGTGTCTGCAGTCTCTTGGGTTCAATGCAACTCTTTTTATTTTCCAAATTTCCCAGTGTATCCTTTTTTTTAACTAAATTGTACACAGTTTTACGTGATATTTTGTACAACTCAGCTAATTTGGTTGTAGAAGTACCAGCCTTAAATTTAGTAACAATCTCGGTTCGATGCTAACTGATAGCTCCTTTGTTTTTGCCATTTTACAAATTAAATGCTTAGTTTTATCTATTAACTTAACTGTTAACAGTTAGCTTAAGTTCCAATTAAGCGATCAACATCAACTATAACTTCACTTACTCAACTTACTAATCTTCAATTTGCATTGTATAAATAATTTTGACGCGTAAAAATTGTGTGCAAATACTTCTGACAACAGACAAGCATCAGTTCGATGCTTCTATTTTTAGCCCGTGAACAGTTATTTTTTCAACTTCTTCTTTCGTTTGCTTCTGTATAGAAGTAGAAGCACGACAAATACCGTTATGTTCGTTTCTGAGTACAAAAGCAGCAGCAATAAGCGATCAAAGTTGACAATTGAAAAAAAGACACGTTGTGCAAATACTTTTGACCACCTTTGTATATAGATTTAATTTTGAGCTCAAGCATGTACTTTTGATACTTTGATGTACTCATGCAACACATCCTTTGCCCTTAATAAAAGGGTAAAAGATCAAAAATTGAAAAAATAATATAATATTAAGGGCTAACATTACCTAAGATCCCATAGGATAATAAACAGGCAAGCACGACCGTACAGAAACAATGCGTTTCCACAAAATAGTACATAAGACATCTTATAAAAACCCATACAAAATGAATAAACGAGACAGTTCTTAAACAAAAGCACTACACACCAGCTCGACGCTGCGACTAACGACTTAGTTAAAGTGCAGATTTGCATACAAACGAAATTATATTTATGTGTATGCGTTTATGTTTATGTATTATGTTTACACATTTTAATAATATATTTTTGTTTTAAATCATTTGTTCATAAATGAACATGCCTTTAACCAACCCTCGGAGAACGCTAACACCAGTGGAACACCAGCCACTTAAAGGGTCACGACCAGCTAGAATTAACCCTTAAGTCGGTGCTCTGACGCTCAGAAATAGTAGATAGGTATACACAATGTAAGAACACTTCACACATATATTTCCGAAGATCACCAAATAACCACACATTTATGGCCCTCCGCAATATGTTCATAAATGAACATGTATTTAAACAGCCCTCGGAGTGAGCTGACACCAGTGGAGAAACAAGCCACTTGAAAGGGTCACAACAGGCTAAAAATACCACAAGAGTCGCAGCTCGGGCGCTCAGAAATAGTAGATAAGCATACAGAGTGTAAGATCACTTGACACAAAGGATGTCATCTAATAAGATAAGTAGAAAAGAGTCAACCACACTACAATGCTACAGTTGACTCCATCTAATATTACATAGGATAATAAGTAAACAAGCGACGACTGTACTAAAACAATGCGTTGGTCGCCACTAACATAGTACATAAGACATCTTATATAAACCCATACAACTTGAATAAACGACACAGTTCTTAAAGAAACGCGAGAGTGTTATTATTTAGGGATTGGCAAGCGTGCTTACACAATAGATCTAACGCTGCGACTAACATCGCGACTTAGCTCAAGTGCAGATTTGCATGCACATTTGTTGAATTTAGTGTCAAATTTCATTGATTAAAGTACAAATGTAATTATATAAAATGCTTTGTCCTCACTGACTGACTGACTGACTGACTGATATATCACAGTAATGGCGAAACCACAAGTCCTAGAGACTTGAAGTTTTTTTTTAATAAATCAGAAAAAAAATTTCCAGATTCGTATGGGTATTTTTATTTTTTAATTCCACCTGCAACCTATTTTAAAAATTAAAAAATATTTAATTAAATTGCATTAATTGCACGCTCGCTAAGCAAGCATTGAAAACGTTCAATGCGTGTGTACGCATACATACACCATTTTAGCGTGAGCAACTGAAAGAGAGCCAGAGAACAACAGTTAGACTCGACTTCAGAGAGAGCCATGGCATTTGTTTTTGTGTTCGCTTTTGCATGTGCGTAGTGCGAGCAAAATCGCCAATGTTGTTGTTGTTGGTTTCTGTGAACGAAGAAGTGACTTATACTGCGTTCTTTGTCATACATAAGTGTGTACATATGAATCGGCTGCTGTGAGAATTGACAACAATGCTTTACTCATTCGTTGCTGCCCCTTAAGTTTTGTATGTAGTCTGTGATACCCTGTACCATTAAAATGTTTTATTAAGAAATTTATACATTAAAAAAATTGTTTTTATTTATAAAACAGCCCATTACACTTATTATATAGCCTTTCTTTATGAATTTGTTAAATTTACGGTGTTTTACCTTCAAATATATTGAAGGCAATAACGTTTAAAGCGTAATAGGTATTTCATAGTAGTAGGCATTTTCTTAGACACTTTTGGTTGTATGAAATTAACTGTCTGTGGGTTATTTGCTCACTAATATAACATTAAATCAGAAGCTCTTTTTAAATTTTCACCTGCATTTTATTTTTGAAAATATAAAATATTTATTAAATCGAATTAAAAACGCATGTTTGCAAAATCTATGTACTATTTGTCAATCCGTAAAGCATTGCGGGCTTATTGTTAGATGGCGCCACTAACAATAGATGGCGCCACCTCTTTAGTGTGTGCAAATGACGAAATAATTTAAATAATAATATTTCTGATACTTTAAGCGGGCCCACTAGTGTAATTATAAAAAAAATTCTTTTTAAATTAGGAATAAAAGCTAAAATGGATACAAAAGCAAATTAATAACGTGTAAGTATAACAGTATAAAAAAGTATAATTTATTTTATATAAATCGAAAGTAAATTGACACACTGAATTAATAGTACAAATTTAAATATTAATAAGATAATTTCGAGACCTGATGCTGTGCGAGTAATAAGTTTAAAAATAACTACAAAATTTTTTGTCAGTTTAACAAATACAATATTTTCATTAAATTTTCTATTGCATTTACATACATACGTATTTTCGCACACAAATCCATATCATTCTAGGAGAATATTTCAAACGAGTCACACAAGTATGATTCGATCAAAAATAGTAAGCATCAAATCAAATCCGCCACCAATTTGGATCATGGAACGTGACTCGATCGAAACGAACGCTCACGAAAGCTCAGCATGATTGCGGATGCCTTGATTCAAACTGAGCGTTCGATTCAAACGTTCAGTTTGAACGATCCGTTCCAAATGCTCACCCAAAGGGAAAAAATCATAACGAATATGAGTCAGCGTTCGAGTCTGATCAAACATTTTACCTGTTGCAGTTCTATACTAGAAATTGATTGAGTGAAATAACAACTGGTGAAATGAAAATACCTAAAAAAACCCACTCGTTGAGAGTTAGTCAAATACTGAAAATATTTTTTTAATATTATCAGTCCCAGCTTTTGTCAAAGTAAGTACGGGATTCCCGAGTATGGGGCGGAGCCCATAAGTTTTATTAATAATAGCACTATTTCAATTTTCTAAAAATTGCCCTACTGCGATTAATATCAACAAAACAACAAGAAACACGGCGAATGATGGACTTTCAGTCTAATGCTTTCATTTACACGATATTTAAAGAGGCACCTCTACACGATATTAAACGATTTTGTCTGCGGTGTTTTGTCTACGTTCGCTTGTGCATGTAAAGGAAGCAGCGCACCTTTTGAAACAAATTTCAGGAAACTATTCTTTTAATGATATAAAGATTTAATAAAAATACTCCATATAAAACACAATTTCTTCAAAAAGACCAAATGCGTGGAGAGCTTGCAAAAGCTCTCTGAGCTGCATTATAATATCTCTCTCGTCGATTGTGTGGATCGAGAGCGCAACTCTTAAGCTTGTGTAGCGGACTTATACTAAAGTATAAAAGTCCCTAAGATTAAATTTACATGCAAGTGGCATACAACATTTCCTTTAGATATGAGCGAAATTGTTATCCACTCAACCCGACAATACCGTCTACAGGGGCCATCAGTTTTTCGCTTTTTAAGAATACTTCTAGTTGCATTTATAGATTGGTTTTTTTTAACAAAATTCATCATTTAATAGATGAATATTTTTGTTGTCGAATGAAAGTGCAGTGTTTTTGCAAATAATTAAATTGGCTATTTTCACAGTATGAACGTTTAACAAAGTGCTGTAAGAATTCTGCAAAATTCTGTACAATTCAGAAAATTCTTATATATCTATGAATTCATTAAAAAAATTTTTTTTTAACACAAATATGGTATATTGTGCTCGAAAAATGTTATGAATTACTTTTTTTCTTCTTACATACTGTCCTACACTTCAGAAAGTTAATTACATTAGGTAAAATGGATCAGATGTGCCAGTTTAGTTGCACTTTTAAATGGATAGATATTGCAAATTTGCTAATTTCAATATCAAATCAAATAAATAATCAAGTTAGATTGTCCTTTCGTTCCTGAGCAGTTCAAAAAGTTACAAACTCTTTTTTTTCATTTGAAAATCAAACTTATGCATAAAGAAACACCAAAACGGAAGAAAAATTTTATTAGTTTTCAACTCACCGGCTCCAGTTGAAGCTACAGCTTCGGCATTTCACTCAAGTGTAGCACAAACAACGCAGTTTACTGAAATGAATGCCACGAAAAGGACTGGTCACAGGTCGAAAATGTTGGTGGGTCACAGTGAAACCCCTTCAAGTGGCAGATGTTGGGGACTTAGAAATGCAATCAACATGGAGGAAGCTTCGATTCTGCCCGGTCTGCCTTGTCTGTGTGCCTGTCAAATATTCTAAATATTGAAATTGTAATGAAGCTTAAATTAATTCAAAATATTTAACATTTCCTGTGGCCACTGCTTGCTAAAGTATGCAATGTGCTTTCGTTGAAATCCGTTTCCACCAAAATATTCGTTTCTACTTTAATGCCCTTTGATTTCAATGCTGATGCTAATTTTAATATAGGCAACCGCTTGTAAAAGGCCTGTATTGCTTTTGTTTTGAAAAATTCTTAGCTTTACCGTTTAGTGGCGAATTGCTAGTTGCGAGCCTTAGTGAGAGCAGCAGAATGTTCTCAAATTCCAGGCAACCAATGCATTGGAATGCATACATACATAAGTACATATAAAGGACAGCAGGCTGCCTCAATCCTTTGTGAGCCTTTGGCTAATTGGCATTAAAAACAATTTATTTCAGACAGTGTACTGATTTCTGTTTGTTAGTAATTGAATTTTCTGGCCTGAAACTTCAAACCTCTCAATGCTATCTGTAAGCAAAGAGAACCACTGATGAAAAAACTTGAGAAAAAATAACAGTCATTATTTTGCAATGAAACAAAATTGTAAAAAATAAGGAGGCGCAGGGGTTGAAACTCCTCTTCGCTAGCCATAACCAATCTACAAAAATAAATACGATATATATGTGTATGCAATGTAAGCACTTTGAGATTAACAATTAATTTGGTTGAAATATCCAGAAAATTCATACTAAAGGTTGATTTTCGAACGATCTTTCCTATGACAGTTATATGAAATATCAAACTGATTTGATTTTAAGAATTTGTACGCACGATGGGGGGAACTACTGCCTGCCAGGTGCTCAAAATTAATAAACTGAATATATATTTAAGAAGATATGTTGCTGCTCGTATGAACACCAGGATCTCAGAGACTGTAATATTTAGAGCTACCAAATTAAATGATAATACTTTGTGCACGCAGATTAAGTTTGCTTAAGCATTTTGTCACGCCTCCTCTAATCGAAAAAGACTAAATTATATAAAAACATATCAATATAATAGCCATAGATTTCCAATTTTGATTAGTACACTAGGCAACAAATTTGAACTTTTTCTCTTTAACAAGTTCGACAGGTTCTATGATATTATAACTTAGGTAAGACGTGGTAATCAATGTTATGTTAATGATATTTTAAGAAAATAAAATTTGTTGTCTATATTGTTTTCTTAATTATTTTAACCTAAAAATGCAAAATTTGCAAATAATTATGTGTTTGTTATTTAGGGTATCTTTAATTTCCATTTGTTTTTAATGTTTGAAAGTTATTAATGTCAACCTTATTTGGCCTTTGTTTACTATTAAAGCATATAACTGTGAAGTCAGCTCTACTGTAATCTATCGACACCTAAGGCGAGGGAAGCGGAACTATAAGTTATTAAAAGTATTAATCCGTAAAATTGCTTTTGTAATTTAATTTTTTAATTTACGTGGCTGAGTTCCAAGTCAACATTCTAGGAGTATTGTCATTAAAATTTGTTGATTCAACTCATATAGTCTCGGAAATAAGGATGTTCAAAGTGTTGCATCTAAATTACCACGATTTTAATATGGAAAGAATTTAATATTTATGTTTTACTTACAACTAAATTTGAAAATAAAATAATAATAATTAACAGTTAAATTATAAAACTTAGACTTCATTCAATATAATAGCTGAAAAAATAATAGAACGAAAATAAAGTTCAGATAAGGTATTTTATGTCTGAGAAATTCAATAATTGTTAAATTGGTCCAATATTTGCTGCAAGGAATAAGGAAAACCACAACTGTGTAAATGGCTACGTGTTCAAAAGTTTAGTGTTTACTGTTTTAATACCCATTACATAAAATAATATGTATAATGTGAGAGAAGAATTTCCTCCATATAAAGTATATCTAAATAGCCATGTCTGTCTTTTTGTCCGTCCGTATGAACAAAAGGATCACAGAGATTATTATCGTATAAACGGCAGTAATAATAGATAAAAATAGTAATTTTTAAAGCATTCAAGCTCTTAAAAGTAAAAAGTATACTTAAAAAGATTCATGCTACGAGTTGTGAGATGTACAAGTGTTCATAGAAAGGAATAAAGTAACTAGTACGCCAAAAAACCAACTGACAAGTCAATTTGACTCAGTAATGCAAAGGAATCAATAGGTTTTTTAATCAGTAATCGCTCCTTGATTGATCAGTAGTCAGTACCTGCTGAATGATATGATATAAAAAGTGTCAAGTCTATGCAATATCTGGCTGGATATCGATATTCATTTGAATTTATCTCATTTTGGCTATTGAAAAATACTAAAAAAAAAAAAACACTTTTGGATTCATTTTGGCATATCAATTTATTAAACAAGTCGAAAAAGGTTGCTTTTCGTTAAGTATCAATATCATGTATCCCATTTATACGATACATGTTTTTGTGATAGCGACACTAAAATTTGGAATTTTTAGTCATTCCCTACTTTTGATTGTATGATATGTCCTGCTTAGTGCACTAAATAGTGATGAGGTATTACGAATGATTATCAGAATTACCTGCTGAATAGATTTTTTCGGCACATTTTTTTTGTATAAGACACAGTTATCGACATTGTCCTGTTTGTTGTCGAAATTTCAATAATCTATTTGTGGACAAATAGGACACCTCGCAGTGCAATTGTCTCAACTACAGCATTTCTTCTTTTCTTGTCAATGAGTTGAAATACACCAAGTCCTGTGACATAATACAGAACGGGGGTGAGAAACTAAAATTGTCATCATTGGATTCCACCTAATGCATGACCCAACATAATTTTAATGAGTTTTTACTTTAAATCTGTTGGCAAGATACTGTCAACAAGCTCCTATGTATGTATTTGTTCTTTTTACAACTCGTTTTTGTTGTCGTTGTTTTTCCCTTTTTTCGTTGATGATTCCCCGGGCGTGTGCTGTCGGTCTCTTTTTATAATGCGACTACTGTCGCTGCATATATTCCTAGTGTGTCATCATTTTACAATTCACATTTCCACAGTCTGTGAATATATAAACATTAGAGTGGCTCAATTTTTTTCTTGACTTAGCTCAATTTGAAGACGGTTTGTTCAACAAACCATCTTTATTAAGCTTCCCATTTTTGAAGAAAAATCATACGTATTTTAGATTTTAATTATGGTTTGTTAGGAGCGGCCTATTTCTAAAAAAAACCCCAAACACAAAGCGATTTATAATGAGATTAGATTTTAATCATTAGAGATAAAAATTATTTGTGGGTCTCAACCAGTCATTTTAAATTGAATTTTTGGGTTTTTTATGCAAAATATGCTTTTTTTATTAAAGAAAAAAGCGATTGTGTTTGGTCAACAGCCAATTAATTTCATTTTTAAACAGCTTACTTCTGACATGAACCATATCCACTATTTTCATACATATGGCAATGAAACCCCTTTTATTTTAAGCTCTGTATTGGTAAAGGAGCTCTTATATTCGTGTCAATTTGGGTATGCAACTTTGAACCCCTTTATCTCCAAAGCTATAAGAGTAAATGGAACCAATTTGGGTGAAAAATTATAAATAGAAATAGCAGTTTAACAGCAACAAGCCTTTGCACTGCCTCCAATCGAAAAGAACTTAAGTATCGTAATTCAATGAGAATTTAATAGATACAGATATAAATTTAATAATATTCAACATGCATATGGATTATTATCTTGATGATACATGCTGAAAATTTCATTGCCATCGGATTATAACCAACGGAGATATTAACTAAAAAGTTTTTATATTGCCATGTTAGTTTAATGCGTAAAAAGTGTGAGCTTCTTTGCACGAAAAAATTACTTTTTGCTCTGCACCGAATGTTATTTTTATTTAATAATTTTTATTTATTTATATGAAAGGTTTATTTTAAATATAATATCGTTCGTAACAAGGTTGCAAATCAGATATCATTTGTGTTTGTGTGTCATAATTAAAAACCCATGATTTTTTTGAGCAAAATCTCATCAGAATTCGTCGTTGATCCCGATTTTGGCAATCGCTTGGTGCATTTTTTTACACCATACAAATGGACCCACTTTAATACACATGTTTCTATAAGAGCTGCTACAATTTTTATTATGCCTGTAGCATTTTTCGCTGCAAGTCTTTTGCCATTGCTTTTTGTAATAATTTTCCGCTCTTTGCAGCGTTTTAATTTAATTTCACAAACGTTCGTTTATGCGATTATTTCAATTTTACACCCTAGCCAAAAGTATAAAGGCTTAGTCATCCAACAGCTTAATCGCGAGACATGATTAAATCAAGTTCCAAGTAAATTGATATTTCCTCATAATGCTAACAACTACTTTCTGCAATATTGATTGAAGGATTTTATCCACTTGTATAATATGTTAAGTCACTCTTTAAAACTGAAATTACGATGGGTGCCGTTATATTTGAAAATCATATAGATATTTCGATTCTTTTGTGAGTAGTAGAACTTTGCGTAGAAATATTAATTATAGATTAAGTTCAAATATTTGGACTAAATATTTGGGCAGTGTCTGTACGGCCACGTTTAAAATCAGCAAACCACTTCTCCACCGTTTGCCTCGATGAGGCAGAGTCCGGATAACACTTATCAAGCCATGCTTTGGCCGTGATTGTATTTTTACCCATCAAAAGCAATGATAAATCAACACACGAAATTGTTTTGAATTCATTTTTTTTAACAACCCAAAAGTAGAGTCACTTGAACCTCTGTAACTTGTAAACTAACCGTCCGATTGTCACGAAATTTTGGCAGATATCTTTTTAAGGTTAGTACTTCCTAAAAATCATATGGATTTGTGGAAACCCTGTTAGCCATCTATTAGTTAAGCAACACAATCGATATCTATCGCAGCTCACTTCACTTGAATTCTTCTTTTTGTCTGACACACACATAAAAGCTCGCGCCTAATTAATATTTAAACGTTTTAAGAATAAAGATAATAAAAGCTTATTATTAAGAATAACTAATGGCGTATTCAATTCGCCATATTGGTGACCCCGACGTTCATAAAACTGTTTGCGAATCTAAAAACTAACTACGTTGGTATAAATTGCATCTGCTCTATTTCATCACACGCCTGTGGTGAAATAACGCACGCACGTTCATATATACGACACATATTACGAACACGCATCAACGAGCAGCAAATTAATATCAACTAATAGAATCACATGCAACAACCACGATACAATCTTCGCTCATTAACCAGGAGGAAACTTAATTTTGAAACAATCGAAATGACTGAACCATCGAATGATATCCAAGAGCAACTTTGCACAATTAAAAGAGAAATGGACGCATTACGTGTGGCATTCCAAGACAGAGAAACACAACAAGACACTTCTGCATCGGCTGTTGCACCAGCTCATCGCCTACGAATTGATGTGTCAAAATTTAATCGGAGCAATCCACATTGCTGGTTTGAACAAGTTGAGCGCGCATTTCGCCTCAACAGCATCATCAACGACGAGCACAAGTTCGATCTCATTGCTGTATAGTTGGAGGAAGATATTGCATTGAGTGTAGCTGATTTGGTTCAAAATCCACCAGATGTTGACAAATACCCCGCTCTCAAAGCTAGACTACTAACTAAGTTCGCTGAGTCTGAGGAGTCTATGTTGCGTCGTTTGTTGCAAGGAGGAATAACTGGCAAAAAACCGTCAGACATTCTGGCTCACATGCGTCGTCTGGCACCTGGCGAGCAATATGATAACATCATCCGCACGCTTTTCCTTGCAGAGATGCCATCTGAAATTCGCCCAATGCTGACTGTGTGGCCGGACACAGACCTTGACAGACTCGCAGCCACTGCTGATCGGATGCTCGAGGCTCATGGACCGAGCAATACTTGTGCCGCTGCAGCTACACCCGGTGCTGTCAACGCAATTGCACCCACCAAGATTTTGGCAGACGTTGCCGAAGGTTTTCGTTCACTTTCTGAGAGAGCTGAAAAACTACAAGGAGAGATGAAATACCTAAAACAGCCAAATCAATCATAGGGAAAATCACACGGCTTATCTAACGGAGGAGATAACCATGCATCGACGATGTGTTTCTTTCACAAAAAATTCGGTGACAAGGCTCAAAAGTGCCGACCTGGCTGCACTTACAAAGCAAATTTAAACTAACGCAGCTGTCGCCTGTTCAGCTGCACGGCGACAGCAATATTACAGCACCCCCTGAGAGTCGCCTACACGTCTTTGATCAGATATCAAGGACACAATTTCTGGTGGATTCTGGTTCGGTGATTTCTGTTGTACCGCGTACTGCGTTTAAACAAAATTCACAAAAAAACGATCTTGTATTGTATGCAGCTAATCAAACACCTATCTTCACGTATGGCAAACAGGTCATTCAATTAAACTTGGGACTTCGTCGGGAGTTTAGTTGGACTTTCATCATTGCTGATACTCACACACCGATCATCGGCGCTGATTTCCTTTCAAAGTTTCAATTGCTGATCGATCTCAACAACAAGCAACTCAACGACAGGTCTAACTACTAGCGCGCACTTTTATGATGGAAGTAGCACAGCCATTTCTACTGTCAACAACGCTGTTGACTTTCGTGGACTGCTACAGGAATTCATTGCGATAACACGTACATCAGACCTCACTGTTAATAACAACACTGATGTATGCCATTTCATAGAGACCACCGGCAGCCCTGTTGCTGATCGCCCTCATCGTCTTGCTGGTGATAAATTGGTATCCGCAAAATGGGAGATAAATTTATTGATCGAACAAGGCATCTGTCGACCGTCTAAGAGTTCCTGGTCCAGTCCTTTACATCTCGTGACAAAAAGGATGGAATCTGGCGAGCTTGTGGCGATTATAGAAAGTTAAACGCTGTAACAGTACCGGATCGCTACCCAATCGCTCACATATATGATTTTGCAGAGCAACTACACGGAAAAACTATTTTCTCAACCCTCGACCTGGTACGTGCTTATTACCAAGTACCAATGGCTGAGAGCGACATCAAAAAGACTGCAGTTTGCACCCCTTTTGGACTTGTAGAATTCCTGAAAATGCCGTTTGGACTTAAAAACGCTACACAAACGTTTCAACGTTTTATGGATAACAATTTTCGAGGCTTGGATTTTGTGTATTGTTACATTGACGATATTCTCATTGCATCAACAACAGCAGATGAACATGAACAACATCTTCATCCAGTCTTCAACATTTTGCAACACAACGGTCTCTGGATCAACGTTAGTAAATGTCAACTTGCTAAACAAGAGGTTCGATTCTTGAATCAAACCACCAACTGATCGCATTGACGCCATCTTAAACTATACCAGACCAAATAAAATTTGCGAACTTGGTCGATTTCTTGGAATTATCAATTATTACAGACGTTGCCTATCTCAAGCATCTCACATCCAAGCACCACCAACGGAGCTGACAAGAGACATTAAAAAGAATGACAAGCGCATCATTCTATGGACACCAGAGCTTATACAAGTCTTCGAGGAATGCAAACGGAATGTAGCAGACGCTACAATATTATCTTATCCAACGCCAAACACCAATTGGGCCCTAGTCTGTGACGCTTCAGATGCGGCCATTGGCGCTTCACTCGAGCAGCAGGTTGCTGATGTCTGGGAACCCCTTGGATTTTTTTCGAAAAGCTAACTCAAACAGAGCGTGGCTATAGCACTTACGATCGCGAGTTGTTGGCCATTTACGAAGCAGTAAGACACTTTAAACATCTGCTAGAAGGTCGTGTTTTTGTTATCAAAACGGATCATAAGCCATTAATCTTCGCCTTTAATCAACGTCCTGAAAAGGCATCGGCAAGACAGTTAAGACACCTTGACTATATATCACAGTTTACAACTACGATTCTGCATGTCAAAGGTGAGGAGAATACAGTTGCGGACGCACTGTTACGACTGTGCGAGATTAAGATGCCAACTGCAATTAGTACTGTCAATATTGAAGAAGCACAGGCTTATGATTCCGAGCTCGGTGAATTGCTAAAGGGTACTTCCTCGTTGGATTTCAAATCAATTCATTGCTACGACAACATTCTTATTTAGTGCGACGTGTCAACGGGTACAATACGCCCCTACATACCACAGAGCCTGCGTCATCGAGTTTTTGGATCTGTGCATGGTTTATCTCATCCTAGTGGCAGGGCAACTCTGAAGCAATTACGCCGGAGCTACATTTGGCCAAGCATGAACAAAGATGTCCTTATCTGGTGTCGCAACTGACTTTCATGTCAACGGGCTAAGATTCATAAACACAACTCACTTCAGCCCAGCAAAATCGAAGTTCCTGACAACAGATTTGAACACGTTCACATGGACATCGTAGTAATGCCTCTTCAACAAGGATATCGCTATTGTCTTACGATCATTGATCGGTTCTCACGTTGGCCTGAAGCGGTGCCATTAAAAGACATGACAGCGGAGACAGTCGGACACATTGGGTAGCTCGTTATGGTACGCCTAAGACGCTAACTACAGACCAAGGCAGTCAGTTTGAATCAGCTTTATTTAAGCAGCTGCTCAAGATGGTCGGTGGTAAGCATATTCATACTACCCCTTATCATCCCCAATCGAATGGTTTTGTGGAAAGATGGCACAGATCATTTAAAGCTGCACTCATGTGTCACCCAGAATTTCCTTGGCCTGAAATGCTTCCAACTGTTCTGCTGGGATTACGGACATGCTATAAGGAGGATCTTAAATCGTCAGCAGCGGAGATGCTATATGGCACAGTGTTGCGAGTTCCAAATGAATTCTTCGACGACATAGATGCCGTATCTGATCCTGAGATGTTCTTAACAAAGTTTCGCAGTCATATGAGAGAAGTACGGCCAACAGCAACATCGCATCATATAAAAGACAAATTTTTTATACAAAAAGGAATGCATGACTGCATGTTTTCGTCAGAGTCGATTCAGTTAAACTGCCTCTAGAATAGCCTTATACTGGTCCATACGAAATCATTCGACGTGAGTCTGATCGGGTTTTCATCACAAGGAAAGACGATAGAGAGACAGCAATTTCTGTCGATAGACTAAAACCAGTATTTTTCTTAAAAGATGATTCTGCACAGAAAGACGAAACTCCCAAAGCGGTTCGCACGTATGGAAGGACAAACCAAAGCATCACTGAAGGGGGGAGTACTGTGGCAACCCTGTTAGCCATCTACTAGTTAAGCAACACTATCGATATCTATCGCAGCTCACTTCACTTGAATTCTTCTTTATGTCTGACACACACACATGAAAGCTCGCGCCTAATTAATATTTAAACGTTTTAAGAATAAAGATAATAAAAGCTTTTTATTAAGAATAACTAATGGCGTATTTAATTCGCCATAGATTATTACATAGCAACGCCATCTATGTGTTATCCTACGGACTTATTGAGTGATGTAGTAACTTCAAGTCAATGTGTTGTTAAAGATGATGCCTAGAATTATAGCTTTTTTTACATATTGAATTTAAAGTCTTAAGACACTATGGCAATGGCTTTCTCGTAAAAAAAACTAAGAATTTTCATGTTGGATGGATTTTTTTGTTATTATGAAACTCACAGTTAGATAGATTTATGCAATCATGTAGTCTACATAAAAGACGCGACACCTACATATACATATGGTACATACTGACATGTACTGATCCCCGCGAGACTCCTCTTGTCAATGATTGACAGTATGACCTTTGGGATGACTATTGCTTGACACCTGCTTTTTAAATACGAATACTTAAGTCTGAGTGTCGTTTTTGATATGTAATATGTATATTCCTTTGAATTGTTAGCAAAGTATGTCATCATTTATGCCGTCAAATGACTTGCTATAGTCTAATAATATTACAATTCTCTCATCCATAAATAGTCGTCGTACAACTTCCAGTCTCCCGAAAACTAGACTGAAATTAGTAAAGCATTATGTGAGTTTCCAATTACTGACTTTTTTGACAAGTCATAAGAGATTTCATTACTTCAGAAAAAAGGGTACAATCGATATGGGCCTAAAATCTATTATTGTTATTGGATTTGAAAATATTTTTGCGTCCTTTCATCTATTATGTATGTTATGTTACGTGTGTCAGAATATGTGTTAAATTAAATTTTAGAAACTTAGGATTAATATCGTCTTAACCAACAGCATTTGAAAGTATTTTAAGGACGAACTCAAGAACATCACACTCACTAACAAGAAGAAAATTATGCTATTATTTTAAGTATTTTCACAGCTAACATTCGTATAAATAGGATCAGAATAGTGATTAGGCAAGACTTCAGGTTCTTAGCATTGCACTGTATGTCAAATAGCAGCTTCTCCTATGTAAAAGTGATAAGAATGAAAGTGCTGTTTTAAATATTTTGTTGTTGTTTTTGAATTGAAATTACTTCCAAAAAAAGCAACGGGATTTTTTTATAATAAATATAAAGTACCGTTACACAGCTGTGCGTCAATGTCAACCAATGCAATTTGTTATAGAAACGTGCTTGCAAGTTCAGAAGTGTTTGGTGAACTTCAAGCTCGTGTTTCTCGAATTATGTTAACAATAATTGAATTGTGTGAAATTAAAAATATCGGAACAAGAAAGTAGAAATAAATTTAATTAATCAATATGTCTTTAACTGTAGCTTTCTGTAAGCTCTATACAATTTTGACCTCTTTCAAATTTTAAAAGTAGATTAAAAACAAAATAAAAAGCACCTTTTCTTCCGGTTACCTCGGTATTAATAAAGTAGATTTGTTTGAAAGATGGCGAAATGAATGCACCAAAAAAGGACAATTTGATGCCGTTTGGAAACACGTTGTTGACAAAATTAAAGACCATACAATGTTGGATGGAGTGGAAAAACGAAATAAAGAAATATTATTTTTTTCCGTAAAATTAGCTCAAAAGTGGAACAAATATCACAAAAGGCTAGATATGAATACTATTGTTTATCAAAGTGAAATATACCGTGCAGCTACATTTAGGTTATAAATGCAAAGTAGAAAAGTAGCAGATAAGAGGAGATGATAAGTCTTAAAAGAAAACAGAAATACAAAATGATTTTTTGAAAAAAAAAACTCCGAGTTGGTAGATCCGGTTCCACAAATGACGGAAATACTGCTCGTCGAGCGTTTAATGATCATGACATTTTTTCTGAAATAACTGAAATAACTAAAATAATTTTGATATGTTTATTCTGTGAGTTCAAAATAAACTCAAGTAAATTTGAAATATATTGCTTTGAGACAGCAAAATATATTCAGGAGCTTTATTGCTGGTTTCAAATGACTTCTAAGGTAAAGTTCTCATACATTCAAAACAAATAATAGAAAATTCGGCGCTCCCAATAGGTTATTTTGAAGAACACGCTGCTGAATCGCGACATAAAATATACAAATCGGATAGATTGTATCACGACCGAATGACTTTCATGTTTGGACTAATGGTTGGAAAATGGTTAATATTGATTTTTGGTTAATTTCCATATTTTTAACAGAGTTAATTTTACTCTTGAAATGCTTACAAGTTTCGATTCGAATAACATAATTTTGTTGCCTTAATTAATTTCGAACAGAAAAAGTGTTCATTTGACCCAACGTACGGTGTCCCAGTATGGTCAGATATAGCCAAATATCACATTAACCTGCTGCAAATCAGACAAAACAAAATATATATTAAAGTTAATTTTTAATCTCCCCTGGACTCACCCCACAATTTTTTTTTACATAATCGAGCCAATATCGAATAGGCCTATAATAGATTGTCCCAAAATTGCTCAATTAAATGTCAAAAATCTGTTCACAAGCATATAAATGATCTGGCTAAGCCACCTTTAATTTAACTTGAAGTTACTTGTTAATTTTAAGTTGAACAGGGGTCTTCTTGACTAAAGTTTGTTTTATGCTGTGGTAATACATTGGTTGATTGAGACATTTGTATTGGATTGCTGCAGTTCCAGGTCTGATTGTGGGAGAGAAACGGATTAGAAACGATTAGTTTAAACAAAGAGAAACTACTGAACAAGTATTCCATGTCCGGAAAAACGACATTTTCTTTGTGAAACAGCTTAGATATGCCTTTAAAACTTTTTCTGCTTCGCTCCATATATTTGCGAACGTGCCACTCAATGTCCCGGCAAGTTTCCCAGCACCATCTCAAGTCAATGTTTTCTCAAGATAATCTTTGACTTTAGTTTACACACAACACACCTATAGAGAATGAATGAAAGAAAAACAATTAATTTGCACACGAATAAAATTAGAAGTTTTGACTTTTTTTAAATTAAATAAAACACTGTATGAATTCCACAAATGTACAGATAAAACATAAGAAAGTGTATCACAATTACACAAATAAATATGAAGAAACACGACTGGACCAAAGAAAGCTGCTATAGAAAATCGATTTAGATACGGGATTTAAAAAGGGTCTAGTTTAATGGGTTTTAGTGTTTTCCTCTAAACTAGAGCCTTTTCAAAATATCGTAGAGCTAACATATCTGCATTTTCAATAAGAAATAATTTCTGATACACAAATATTAACTTTGATAGAAACAAAAAAAACTTTTTAACTCATTGGGTGAAGGCCACTTTAAATTGTAAATTGAATTTTCTTTTGAAATAAAAATTAAGCTAATTAACTAAAAGTTATATTGTTCGTCTTTTTCGAACCCTTTGTGATGCTTTCATTCCTATTGCGGGTAGAACTGTGTGTCAAAGTAGATTTACTTTTTATTCGTAACAATTCAACTCAACACGCAAACGTTTCGAAAACTTGGTTTCCTTTCCCCAAGTGTAAAGCTTTGTCATCATATTCGGACATCGACATATTTGTATACTTGTCAACGAATCCAAGCATATGTTTGTTCATGTTGTTTAGGCAAAACCTATTTTTTAGACCTTTTGATTTTTATTATTTTATGTCAACTTTCCTCAGATATTCCAATCTCATTGTTTTATCATATACGCGCAAATAAATTGTATCCTTTGTATGTGTGGTTATCAGCTTGTCTCTCCTGGCTTTAACAATATCCTGCCAAAGCGTATTCTGCCATCATGTGTCAAGATTGTTACTACTGCCAAATCCCTCTCACAAAAACGTAATGCCTCCGTCTGTTCGACATATTAGTTTGCTTGTTTATTATTGTTTGGGCAATACATTGGCCACTAATTCATCATAATTAGTAGCAAGCTTGAGATTACTGTGTGTGGCATATTGCAAAACTTGGTGATTTGATGAAATTTGTTATTACACTTCTACTTAGAATATCTCTTTCCCTTCTATCATATACCTGATTTTCTAAGCGGCAATTTTCACCAGATGCTTTAATTAAAGGATTCCCTCTCACAATAACACACTATATCTAGCTTTCGCCTCATACAGTAAGTCTTTTGACCAGCGTCTTCATGGCCAATAAAAACATCCAATTACTCTCATAGAAAGCCAGTCAGAATTTAATAATAGTAAAAGGGATGCTATTGTCCCCAAAAATGCGTATGATCATATCAAAAACAACTGTAACCAAACTAAAATAATTAATGTTACTAAAAATGTTTATGTCCTGTTCACTAAGGTGTAGGGAAAAAACTATTTATATCCCATACTTAAAAAACTATAATAGTATATTAAGCATTAAAGAGGAAAATCGAAATAGTCGTTCAATCCAGTTGATAATTATTTTATAAGTAGACATAGATTAAATCAGAGCTTTAGTTTTGTATATTTATAATTTACTGTTGATTGGGATGAGCGCCAGGTTCAAACAAAAATTACTGTCGGTTTGTGCGGAAAGTTACATTGACGTTTGCTTGTATCATAAGGATAATAACAATAGTATGACAATAATTTTAGTCACTTGTGGGTTTGAGCTTTAATCTATACATATAACTTTTTTGTTGATTGGCTAACTCAGCATTGTACAGGCTAAACCGTTTAAAGTGCAACCCTGAAGATAAAAAAGATAAATTTGTTGTGTGTTAAGATGCCTTAAATTCAAAGTCAAAGTTTGCATTCATCTTGAATTTACATTTAAGTGTTTGACCAGGCACTCGATTTCGTGGAAAGAGGCGCAATGGATTGTGTGTTAGACTTAGACGCAAGAGTTGGGCATTTCATTTCCTGGCTCAGATTATGGAAGATACTATAATTATTTTATTTATTATATCATAATAAAATTTTGTCACATTTTGGTTATGTTAATTGTGTATTGTTTTAGCTGTTATTAAGTCTATAAAATTAATCCAAAGTACGAAACCCATTATTTTTTCTAAAAGTATCTCATTCAAATTAACAGATTGTGTAATAAAGTCTGTCTTTTACATTCTGACCAAATTTTGTCAATATCAGATTACTATATTAACCATTAGTATGAAGAACTTCTTGATTTGTGTGATATTTTAACCAACCTCACAGATTACGTTTTATTGCCGATTTCCCAAATTCACAAAAAATGTTATCAAAAACATATACTTAAGTCTTTTTGTGAGCATTAACTGAGCATTGTACATGCCAAGACGTTGGAAGTGTTAAATTGATATTTGAACACAACATAAATAAGATTAATTCATCTTGAGAAGAGGCCAAAGCTTACATAAATTTTAAATTTTATCTTTCTAGTGCCAGAAATCCCAAGAAATCGGCGTTTCACTTTCCGGTTCAGACCATGCAAAGTATTTTTTTTTATTTGTATACTCGTTATTTAAAAATGAAGAAAAAGTGTATATTTTATTCGCTACAATGTCTGTAACAGGGAGAAACAGGCATCTCTGATCATCTAAAGTATATATATTTTTGATCAGCATCAACAGTGGAGTCGAAAAAGCTATAACCATCCGTCTTTATGGGCGTCCAGATTTAGAGACTATGAGGGCTAGAGCTAGTTTTACATTTATCAGCCCCGCCACAGTATTTAGGAAAAGTATTTTTAAGAATGTAAAGGTAGAAGGGGGCATGGCAGACCCCCTAAAGTATTAATATTTTTGATTACTATCAACAGACGAGTTGACTTAAACATAACCGTCTTTTGAATCGCGTCGATCTCAGATACCATAAGAGGTACAGGCTTGAGGATTAAGTTTGTTTTTTTTTTTAAATCGTACCACTATATCTTATAGCTTTAAATGTCGTATAACATATTTACATTTTCAATAAGGAAGTATACCTCATTCAAAAAACTTAACTTTGATACAAACAAACAAAATTTTAAACGCATTTGGTGTAGGCCACTTTAAATTATAAATTGAATTATCTTTTGAACTAAATATTAAACAAATTGACTAAAAGCTATATTGTTAGTTCAAGCATATGTGTGTTCATGTTGTTTAGGCAAAATCTATCTTTTAGACTGATTAATTTTTATTGTTTTATGTCAACTTTCGTCAGATATTCCACAAGCTCATGGTTTTAACATATAAACGCAAACGCAATAAATTGTATCCTTTGTATGTGTGGTGATCAGCTTGTTTCTCCTGGCTTTAATAATATTCTGCCAAAGCGTTTTCTGCCAACAGCTGTCAAGATTGTTAGCTTCCAAATCCTTCTCACAAAAACGTAATGCCTCCGTCTGTTCGACATATTAGTTTGCTTGTTTGTTATTGTTTGGGCAATACATTGGTCATCATAATTAGTAGCAAGCTTGAGATTAATGTGTGTGGCATATTGCAAAACTTGGTGATTTCATGAAATTTATTATTACACTTCTACTTAGAATGTCTCTTTCTCTTTTATCATATACCTGATTTTCTAAGCGGCAATTTTCACAAGATGCTTTAATTAAAGGATTCCCTCTCACAATAACACACTATATTCAGCTTTCGCCTTACGCAGTAAGTCTTTTGACCAGCATCTTTATGGCCAATAAAAACATCCAATTACTCTCATAGAAAGCCAGTCAGAGTTTAATATGAAGTAAAAGAGGCACAATTGTCCCCAAAAAGCCTATGACCATAACAATAAAACTTACTATATAAAGCAGCGGCCGCGTTTTGCTTTTTTCACAAAAAGTGTAATTTACTATATCTTCTATATATCTTTATATATAAAATGCTTTGTCCTCACTGACTGACTGATATATCACAGCCATTGCCAAACCACATGTCCTAGAGACTTGAATGTTTTTTAAAAATTCAGAATAATTTTTAATAGATTCGTATGGATATTTTCATTTTTTTAATTCCACCTGCAAGTTATTTTAAATAATAAAAAACATTAATTTAAATTGCATTAAATGTAAGCTCGCTAAGCAAGCATTGAAAACGTTTCATGCGTGTGTAAGCATACATACACAATTTTAGTGTGAGCAACTGAAAGAGAGCCAGAGAGCAAGAGAGCAATGTTATTTCTTTTTATGACCGCAGAACCAATAACAGAGGATCACTTGGGTGTAGTTCCACGTTGTCTAAATGATATGTTGAAACATTTATCGGGTCTCAAGGATCAAAAAGAGAATAATACTCCTTCCACATTGGTAACTGCTTTCTTTATAGAGATATACAACGAAAAAGCTTTCGATCTTCTCGCTCCTATCGCGGATCAACTTATACGAGGGCTGCTATATATATTTCTGGCCTAATAATGAAAATACGAATATTTATCAACGAAAATGGTTTTATTGTTTGCAAAATATTCTCCATCAATATTTATACACTTTTGCATGCGCCCAAACCAATTTTCGAAGAACTTTTCCCACTCCGATTGCGACACCTCCAAAACATGGTTATTGAATGCTTCAACAGCATCTTCTGGCGACGAAAATCGTTGACCACGCATTATATTATTGATGTGTGGGAATAAAAAGAAGTCAGGGCTGTACGGCGGATGACCCATCAATTCGACGTTTAAGCCGATCAAAAGGCGCTGGTTTGAGCCGATGTGTGAGAGCTCGCATTGTCATGGCGCACAATGATTCGTCTTCTCTTGTTCGTTTTTCGAATTTCTCCGAAGACTTCAGGCAAACAAATGGTAGTGTACCACTCAGAATTGACCATCCTACGTTGCTCAAGCGGAACAGTCGCCACATGACCAGTTTTGCCGAAGAAACAGGCGACCATTTGCTTTGAAGTGCTTCTTCCACGAACAACTTTCGTTGGATTTGGCTCGTCTTGGAAGACACACACGGTCGATTGCTGTTTTGTTTCGGGCTCAAACGCATAGAAGCACCGCGATCGTATTTTTCAGCATTTCTTTACACCAATTCACACGAGCCTTTTTTTTTTTGAGCGATTGTCAAATTGTCCGGGTTCCAACGAGAACAAACCTTTTTTTACGGACAGGTGTTCATGCAATATCGTATGTATGCTGATGGGAGAAATGCATAGGCATGCCTCTATTTGATGGTATGTTACATGACGGTCTTGCATTATCAGTTTACGTACGGCATCAATGTTTTCTGACACAACGGCTGTTTTTGGACGACCTTTCCGGAATTCGTCTTTGAGCGAGCGTCGGCCACGATTAAATTCGTTGTACCAGTTTTTCACAGTGCTATAGGGTGGTGCTTCATAGCCATACAAAGATTTTAGTTCATCAATGAACTCTTGTCGTGATAATCCACGTCGAAAGTAGTGAAAAATAATCGCACGAAAGAAAAATAAAATCACGAGTTAATTCTATTTTTTGGCCGAGATGAATTTTTTAGTTCCCTGTAAAATAAACAATTTACGATTAAATGACAAAACGTTCTGGGTGATGTTATGCTAAAAAATGTCGAACTTTCCAATGGTTATGTCAGATTCCACCTGGCAACACTTAATGTTGCCTAGGCCAGAAATATATAGCAGCCCTCGTAAATATAGGCAGCTATAGAAACAATAGCCCAAAAGTTCATCTATAATTCTTGTGTGTTTCAGCGTTGAGGTCATTGCGCCAACCAAAAGAAGTCAAAAAAATACCACTCAAGAGTACATTAGACGTGTGCTGCCAATTTCAACTGCCATCAAGCGTCCACTGGTCGTGTGTACGTATGGGTGTAATAACCACGAAGCTTAACTCCCAAGTGGTATGTAACCTATATTCATAACTTCATAAATTTATTCATTAATTGTATAATATTGGTGAATATTCGGCCAAATTCGGGAGTTAAAGCCAGTACTGTACGCCGAGTTAGGAGATGTACTAAATTCCTGAAGAGATTAAAACTAAAGAAACAACCACCGTTAAAAAAGCTCGTAAGAATACTCGCTCCGACTTTGCCCGGAGTCATATGGCTTGGACGACCGAATGGTATAATATTCTGATATTATGATGTAAGTGAATCGAATGAAAGAAAGATTTTAATTCTTATTATAAATAAAAAATAATATATTATAAAACAAATAATCCCGACGATCACGGAAAATTTTATAATGATCTAATTATAAACACTGATATTATTTGAGAATCGCATTTACATTGACAAGATTCGGAAGAAATAGAAGAAACATTACAACTTATTCACTTCGAAAAAAATGTTCGCTAATGCGGAGTAGGTGAAGAGCAAAATTCTGTTCGCAAGGTGTCAACACAGCTGACACGAAAGAGTTACCGTTCCAATTTAGTTAATTTTTGTGTTGTTAATTTAGCAACACTGATTTTCTAGGCTTGCTGGTACGATACTCACGAAAGGTATCATGAAATAGTTGCCAGAAAAGGTGTCGACTGGAAAAATTTATGTGTTGTAACTACACTGTAGTTCATTACACTAACTGTCATCTGAAAAATTTTGTTGTCAAGAGAAAAAAACTGAAAAGAAATGGCAAGGCACTTGAACCTCTTCACTACGCAGGACAAGATTAAACGAATTAAATAGGTCGAAAAGTACCCGATTTGTGTTACAGTCAGCTTGGAAATATCTGAATTTTTTGTGCCGTGACGAAACTTTAGTAACCACCTAACTTTATAAGAAGGACCATATCAGTCCCTATTAAGTACACTTATTCCTGATCTGTTTGGCTGTGAGAGCGCCTCGATCTCAGAGATTATAAGAGCTGAAGCACGCATGTCACGATTATTTTAAATGTTTGATTAGCTCTCTTCTGTCCAGCGAATCGCGAAAAACCACACACCCACAATTTTTAATATAATACGCCAATTTTCGTACCTAACGTTTTAAATTAATGTTATATATCATCCAACTTAATAGTATAAAGATAGGTTGAACATAACAAAAGTTATAGAAGTGATCATACTTCTAAAAGTAAATTACGGGTTCGAGTATGTATTTTATTATTTCTCTTTTGTTTTATTTTTGTTTGCTGCTGTTTTATTTTGTCTACTAGAGGGCTCGCTTTTGCGTCCTTGCTTTGCTCGGACCCACACTTAAAGTATCAGAAATATTTATATTAAAAGGTTAATATAAATATTATTATTTAAATTATTTCGTCATTTGCACACCACCAAAGAGGTAAAATACATATTTTCATTTGTCGCCCTTTTTAAAACTAGTGGCGTCATTTATTGTTAGTGGCGCCAACTGACAATAAACCCATAATTCGGCACGGATGGATTTTGCGAACATGCATTTTTAATTCGGTTTAAATTAATACTTTTATTTTCAAAAATAAATTACAGATTAAAATTTATAAAAGAGCTTCTATTTTGATCATTTGCGCACTAATGTGCCCGCTGCCAAGTCATTCAATTCAGTATAAACACGAAAGTTTTATATGTAGAATCGAGTTAATTCAAGCAGAACTGTATTTTGTATGTATGACAAAGAACGCAATACAAATCACTTCTTCGTTCACAAGAACAAAACAAAAACAACATTCGCGAACCTGCTCGCACTTGCGGGACCGAATACAAAAACAAATGCCATGGATCTCTTTGCAGTCGAGTTTAATTTTTGCTCTTTGGCTCTCTTTCAGTTGATTCCGCTAAAATTGTGTACGTAAGTTAACAATATGTGGATAGCCCACGGCTGCTGCTCCTTGTCAGGGCTGGGTCGCCTGGGTATCCCTCGTTGCTCCCCTCGGTGGCTACCGCACTCAAAGGGTAGCTGCGGATGCTTATACAGCTCCGCTGATGTCGTGCTGCACGCACGTGATGTTTCCAACGGTGCACGAAACTTCGGTGACGTCCCGCTGCTCGTTCAGAGCGCCGGTGAGACGCCCCGCTGTTCCCTCTCAGAGTTCTCCAACGACGCACAATATGTTTGCGACTCGGTGTCGCTCCCTCGTTGCTGATGTCGTTGCTATTCAGCGACGCACAATACGTTCGCGGCTTGGCGCCGCTCCCTCGTTGATGAATGCCGATGACGCACGAGGCGTTAGCGGCTTGAGTCAGCCGTCTAAAGTTGGCGAACGGTGAGAAGCGCAATACGTTGGCGAATCCGCGTTGTTCGCTCTATGATGACCACGATGTGGTAGCCTGCTACGCCGTGCTGCCGGTGGTGGCAATGGGTACCGGCGAGCAGTGTAACGCAATACGTTTGCGCCTCCGCGCTACTCACTCTATACTGCGCACGATGTGGTGTCCTGCTATGCCCCGTTGCCGATGGTGGCAATGGGTGCTGATGAGCAGTGTATCGCAATGGGTTTGCGTCTCCGCGCTGCCCACTTGGTGCTGGTGACGAAGTGGTGGCCTGCTACGCCGCGTTGCCGATGGTGGCAACTGGTACTGGCGAACAATGTAGCCCAAACACGTTCTCGCTTCCGCGCCGCTCGCTCAGTGTTGAGCACGATATGGTAGCCCGCTGAGATCCGTTGCCAGTGATGGCAAAGTCAGCGATGCTCCGAGTTATCGTCGTTCACGCGTCTGATGACCCGTAGATGCACCACGGCCGGCTCTCCGAAACGCGTGTGTCACGCGTCTCGTAGTACTCACTGAATGCGTTGGCGGGTTGCTGCACTAGGCTGTCTGTTGACAAGCCTTGGTGCCTGGATGCTCCTGTGGCGGTGATGAGTAGTCTTCCTGACTACTGTGAAGGCTTGGCTTTTGCCGTTGCCTTGGAAATGCTGGTCTCGCGGCTCAGCAGTTATTTAAACACGAAATATTGGTATGCGCGGCTGAGTGCCGGTATACAATATTTTATTTCACTTAGAGTTTCTTGATCACACTTAAACCGTAGTGAATGCTCGCAGATGAGCTTAGCCACACGTCTTTACACTTCGAAATCTGCCGTACAAGAGAAAGAGGAAACAACGATCGAGCTCAGCGTTGTATTTTCTCGCCTATCGAGCTTAGCGTTACATTTTAGTATTAATCGAACGGTGTTGCCCAACCTCTGTCTGAGTCAGAGCTGCCCACTCAACTGGGTGGCCATCTCTGACAGCTGTTAAGTGGCAATGTTGTACAAATATCTTAAATGGTAATCTTACAAGATAACTTGTATGTATCGAAAAATATGGAAGAAAGGATTTGCATAAAATTTTGTGTAAAAAATAAAAAAAAGTGCTCCGAAACAATGTTGACAGTGGTATACGGTGAAACTGTTCAGAGTAAAAAAAATTTTTACAAGTAGTACAAACTTTTCTAAGATGGCCGAGAAGATGCCAATGACGAGCCTCGTTCTGGACGCCCAAGCACGTCAACAACTGGTAAAAAAAGTTTAAGCAATGAACAAAATTGTTTTGGAAAATCGTCGAATAACTATCAGAAAAGTTGCTGAGGATGTCTGTATATCGCTTGGCTCGTGCCATTAAATTTTTCTAACGTTTTGAAGATGAGCTAAGTTTGTTCCAAAATTGCTAAATTTTGACCAAAGGAAGCGTTGCATGAGCATCACTCAAGAGCTGTTGATTGACATCAACGATGACCCAGACATACTCAAAAGGGTCATAACTGGTGACGAAGCATGGGTATACGGTTATGATATCGAAACCATAGCCCAATCGTCCCAATGGAAGAGCCCAGGTGAGCTATGACCGCGGAGAACGCTAATCACCTTATAACTTTTACGCCTCTCACAACCAAACAAGAAATACCATTCACTTGAATCTTGGAACATATGTTCGGGAAGAGTGTACCAACATACAAAACAAAAAAATCGATATTTGGAAGAACATTGCCCGAGAAATTTGAAAAGTCACCTTACTTTTTTGAACACACCTCGTATATAGATGGATAATAACAACTAAGCGCAAGTCCAGTATTGGTGCGTCACGAACACGGTGCGTTGCTGGTGACGAAAATCCCACGCTGCTCCCTCGTAGGCGGAGTCTGGCGATGGTCACCTATCGACTCTTGATGAGCTTGATGTCAGACGCTTGCAGTTGGCACGAGATGCAACAACTTCAGCGCAATCCTTGATGTCCGACTCTTATAGTTGGCTCAAGACGTAGAAAACCACAGCGCAATTCCTGATGGCTTGATGTTCGATTCCTGCAGTTGACTCAAAACGTTTCGATGATGTCAAGTAGAAGAGAAAGAAATGCGTTAAGTTGGGTGCGATCTTGATCGAGCTAGAGTTGCATTCCTTGCACACATCGTAGTTGCATCATAGTTACATTCGATGCCGCCTACATAAGGGTTGCCTGACCGTTGATTGAGTTGGGGTTGCCTGACCGTTGGTTGAACCGAACAATGTGGCAGTCCTTTCCAGCTGTTCAAATGCTCAAGCCAACTTACACAAAAAACCTCTTTGCTTGGGTATCATGCTCATTCGGATCGTTTGAAAAAAACTTGTATTTAACTTATCGAGTCAGCCAGGTCGTTCGAAAACTACCTGTGATTGTACAAAAACAAACAAGTACAAACGACCGTCTTGTTCCTTTAATTCGAACGATCCGTATCGAGCGCTCACCCAATGTAAAAAAAATCATAACGAGTACGAGTGTCGAGTTCGAGCCTGATCAATCATTTCAGTACATTCTTATGCGTTCCAAGTCATCGAGATCGGTCAATTTCTTCATATCACATTCAATACTTTGAAGATAAATTTATTTACAGCTTATAATAAGAAAAAAAAAATTTGTTAGTTTTAGAATATTCTTTAAAGTTTTTCCATTTATATGTGTATATGTCTTTAGCTTAAAATTATGCAAAAAAAAAAAAAAATGTAAAACGATGATTCAGAAATCGGTTTTTGCAGTTAAAGTGACATTAAAATTCAAATAACAATAGTTGTACCTACTGTTGTGTTAAAATGTAGTTTGATCAATTTTTCTCACTGTCGTTGCAGGTCTTTTGAAATTGGTTATTATTTGCAGACCAGAAACCGAGACTAGAGATTGGCTTCAATTCTAAAGTTGTTCGATTGTGGTCAGCGGCAATACTTAAACTGGCAATAAAAAAATTAAATAAAACAATAAAAATTCCAAGCAGAACACCGCTTCCTTAAGGACAAAGGTAAACATGTTATAACATGCAAATGAATATTCGAATTCAACAACTGCAGTGTTAAATAATAATGTCCGCAAGCAGCTGAGCAGAATGAACTACTCATTCGTTTTAATGACCCTTGCTTTTCAACTTATTCCGAAAGTAACGACACAACTCTATCATAAACGTTAAACGATGTAAGACGGTCTTGACTGGTCATTTTGTTAAACGAATATGATTTCACATTCATTTTATAGAAACATTTCTTTAAGGCGTATACCTCTCTATTCTATTAAGACGTATTCTGCTGCTCCTCCTCCTCCGGGCATCAACTAAAAACTAGGCGAACGAGCGAAGCGAGCGACCCGGAGCGCAGCGGAGGGCGGTTAGTAGTATAAATAGAAAATAAAATTAATGTTTTTTATGTATTTACATATATTTTTGGCTTAGCATTACATATGAAAAAAAATAGATTATAAAGAAATGATTCAAAAATTGGTCGTTGTAATAAAACAACATTTTATTAAGCCTTAAGTTGCAGAAAAAAATAGAGCGTGATTCCGTTTAGACCATAGGTAAACGCTACGACTCTACTGCTTTCCGTATAGCTGT
This sequence comes from Drosophila sp. st01m, assembly GCA_018901795.1. Lineage (NCBI taxonomy): Eukaryota > Metazoa > Arthropoda > Insecta > Diptera > Drosophilidae > Drosophila > Drosophila sp. st01m. The sequence continues at coordinate 63,585 of JAEIFG010001528.1, forward strand.
AAAACGCTTTCGTAAAGAAATTTTTAGGAGAGCTTTACCATTGATTCTACATATTGCTTAGATTGTGTGGATTCTCTTCTCTATTGTAGAGAATGGTAGAGATCACAGTAAAGCTCACAGCTTGATCTGATTATTTTGTTTGCCCAAAATAATTATATCCAACTGAAAAACTAGGAAGATAATTTCTACATTTGCGCAATCTGATGTAAAATTCTGTACGTAGAGCTGCTCTAGAGCTTATCTAAATATTGAAAATACGAATTACACAATAATGTAAAGTTGTAAAGAAGACTTGACAGTAGAGATGTCGAAACGCTCTACTGTAGAGCTCTACTTGGTGTTTACATTTCTCTACTTAGCTCTACTCTCAAAACTCTACTGAAAAAACTCTATAGTGTTTGGGAGCCCTATAAAAATAAAACGGCTGTTCATGCAAATCAGCACTAGAACTAAGTCGCGATGTTAGTCGCAGCGTTAGAGCTAGTGTGTAAGCACGATTGCCAATCCCTTAATGATAACACTTGCGCGTTTCTTTAAGAACTGTGTCGTTTATTCAAGTTGTATGGGTTTTTATAAGATGTCTTATGTACTATGTTAGTGGCGACCAACGCATTGTTTTAGTACTGTCGTCGCTTGTTTACTTATTATCCTATGTAATATTAGATGGAGTCAACTATACTGTTAAAGTGTGTTTAGCTCCTTTCTTCTTATTGTCCTAATTAGTCTTATGTAATATTGAACGGAGTCAGCTGTAACATTGTAGTGTGGTTGACTCTTTTCTACTTATCTTATTAAATGACACCCTTTGTGTCAAGTGATCTTACACTTTGTATGCTTATCTACTATTTCTGAGCGCCCGAGCTGCGACTCTTGTGGTATTTAGCCTGTTGCGACCTTTTTAAGTGGCTTGTTTCTCCACTGGTGTCAGCTCACTCCGAGTAGTTTGTGCGTGCAACTATTTGTCTTTCCATTTTGGCCGAAAGCGTGTTTTCATTTTTGATATTAGTTTCCAACGATCGGTTAATGCAATTTCTATGTCCTATCCACTTTGGGTAGCTGTTAATATCGGTCTTTTGATCTCTTGGAATCTGTTTCGTGTCTTTAAATGAAGTGGGCGTACTATGTCCCCAGTTTTTAATTGTTGCTTCACTGATTTTACTCCAGGCTCCCAATTTTTTCCACATTGGGAACTTGCCGGTCAAGAAAAACTTCATTCTTCTAATATTTTTGGTAACTTTGCTGGAACTTTTCCATTTTATAAATTTCCGTATACCATTTCTTTTGTGTAATTGACGCTATATACTCTCAAATTTGTAGAGCATTCGTTTTTTAGATTACTGTCATGAAGCAATCTTTTTCCTAAGTTTCTGTAATTTCTGCGTCTACCTTTTTTTGCTGTACCTTTAAAGGGCTTCATGCAATTTTCCAACAATGTCCCTACATTAAACGATATTCGTGTTGGATTTGTTTCGGGTATCTTCACTGCTCCAGATAGGATCCATCCTAGTTTTGTGCATTGTCCTATAACTGTTCCGTTTTGCTTTATTCCTTTCGTTAAAATTGCTGCTAAGAGATCTCCTCCAATCAAAATGTCAATCCGACTGCGCTTATTGAACGTGGGATCCGCCAGCATTTCCTTTGACCAAATTTCTTTATTGTATTCAAATGATTGGTTAGGTTGAGGGCTTGTGATGTTTGTTAATACTAAGGCATCGGATTCAAATTTGTCGTCACTTGGAAATCTTGGTCAAATTTTCAATTTTACAACTGTCTTAGATACACCAACTGAATTTTCTCCAAGTCCATATAGTTCAGTTATCTTTTTGTGTCTTGGTAACTTAAGCCTTTCTGCTGTTTCCTCGGAAATGACGGTAATTTGTGATCCTTGGTCCGCCAATGCACGACAGATGATCCATTCGCCTGTTATTGACTGTACTTCAACGTGAGCTGTCGACAGCAATGTAGTTTTTGCTGTTCTAGTTGTCATTGTCGTTTTAGTCTCATTTTCAGCATGTAGTAGTTCATGATATCCATCGCCGCATTTCTTACATGCTTCTTTGCACGGCTGGTTTATTGAGAATCTGTGGGCAAGGCATCTGAAGCATATGTGTTTGGATTGTCCAAAATACTGTTCCAGTGATTTGAAAACAGTTCTCTCGCATTTTCGTATCTTTTCCTTAGGATACTTAATGCTTCTTCGTAGTTTTCGTTGCTGATGCGTAAATGCATAATTAATCGGGCTGCTTCTCCTTTAACAAGTTCTTTTAGCCTTATGAACTTCGACTTTGTATCTAGGTCCGTATTCAAGTCCACAATGTGATTGAACATGTCTGAGAAGCTTGACCACGCCGTAATATCACCATAGAACGAAGGTATTTCTATTGGTTTTAATTCTATATTATGTTTAGATGGCTTGATCTCGGTGAGCCACCTTATCTTTTGTCTTTTGGCCTTAGAGAGATCTTCAAATTGTTCTCGTATTTCCAGTGTTGTTTGGCCATATTTTTCAGCTCCCAAAAATTTCTACTTAGTGTGTCGAAATCTTCACTAATTTCGCTTATGTCATTCTGGTGCTGTTGAACGTCTTCTCCAGCACCATTCATTGTACTTTGCAATGTGCGGGCTGATCGGTAAAATTCTTCTGTCTGCATGTCGATTTCTTCCATTTCGTTTTCCTTTTCTGCCAAAATTTCTGTTTCCCAAATTTTATACATTTTTTCTTTTATAATGCAATAGTTGGAGCCGCAAATTTTGTTGCAGGTTTCTCACGTCGCCCTCTTCAGCGATCGTTCAAAGGGTCCTGGGTTCCAGTGCCGCCGTTTTACGTCGTCAGATTCCAACGTCGTCCTATTTGTTTTAATTTTTCGGAGAGAGATTTCCACGTCGCTTTAATTGGGCGAACGTTTATCAGGTTCCCTCGCCGCCTTTGCTGTTGTCAAGCTCTGATTCTCGCGCCGCTCTTTTCCTGCGTCGCTCAGTGCTGATTCCTTCGCAGATCTGTCTTCTGCGCCGCTCTCTTAATAAGTTGCTTAGTTTTGTCCAGCAACTGTTGTTCTTCTACAGTGGTTATTTTGTTCCCCCACCGCTCTTTCTTTTGCGTCGCTTAGTTTTAGTTCCCGCGCCGCTCTCTTTATGAGTTGCTTAGTTTTGTCCCGCAACTGTATTTTTTTTTTTGCGCAATGGTTATTTTATTCCCCCATCGCATTCTTTTAAATGTTATTCTTTACCAACTCTGATTCGCCGCTCTTTTCTACGACGCTCAGTGCTGGTAACCTTCGCAGATCTGTTTTCTGCGCCGCTTGGTTGTTGCTCTGCTCTGCCTTCATTCATTCCCGCGCTGCAGTCGCTCGTAGTTGCCGGAGAGTTGTATTTGAATATTCCCTAGCTGTGCCACGATGCACGACAGGTGCGATCTATGGACTTGATTCCGTGATACCGATTAAGGCATCTACTGGAAGTGGCAGTCTGAGCAAATTGCTCGAAGGACCATGTTCATGCAAATCTGCACTAGAACTAAGTCGCGATGTTAGTCGCAGCGTTAGAGCTAGTGTGTAAGCACGATTGCCAATCCCTAAATGATAACACTTGCGCGTTGCTTTAAGAACTGTGTCGTTTATTCAAGTTGTATGGGTTTTTATAAGATGTCTTATGTACTATGTTAGTGGCGACCAACGCATTGTTTTAGTACAGTCGTCGCTTGTTTACTTATTATCCTATGTAATATTAGATGGAGTCAACTATACTGTTAAAGTGTGTTTAGCTCCTTTCTTCTTATTGTCCTAATTAGTCTTATGTAATATTAAACGGAGTCAGCTGTAGCATTGTAGTGTGGTTGACTCTTTTCTACTTATCTTATTAGATGACACCCTTTGTGTCAAGTGATCTTACACTTTGTATGCTTATCTACTATTTCTGAGCGCCCGAGCAGCGACTTCTTGTGGTATTTTTTAGCCTGTTGCGACCTTTTCAAGTGGCTTGTTTTTCCCCTGGGGGTCAGCTCACTCCGAGGGCTGTTTAAATACATGTTCATTTATGAACACGGCTCTTCGAACTTTAACGACACCACTGTTAAAAAAGAAAAAAAAAAAGATTTTTTTTTAAACCCAATTGTGCGAGGGAAATTATTTTGACTTTCAGTTTAGTCGACTGGCAGAGCTCGTCGATTGCTTAGTAAGCGATACGTTAAACATGTGTACTATGAAATTCTCTTGACGTTTAATACCTTTTTGTTTTCAATATTTTGTATGATCAAATACCAAAAATTAAATAAATTTATAATGGATGGATGGATGGATTTAAAATATATTAGAAATTATTTACCAAAAATAAATAATTCTTAGAATTGTAATTTTCCAAAGAAAAAAATTGTTGTTCAACACTAAAAATTTGTCATTCGCTGCGAACAAACTAATGATGTCAACTAAATTGAATGGCAAAATAACAAAAATAAGCAACAATAAATAAAACAATCTGGTGAATAAAAACATTACACCTATCCCGTAGAGAACAAATAATATTAACCAGACTCAGACTTGGTCAATCAAAATTAACTCAAATACAATATATTGACAAATCCCCCCAATACATGTCCCTTTTGCAATTACACAATATCATTTGGACACATCCTCACTAATTGCAACAAGTTAAATAAACAAAGAAGAGTAATTTTTAAAAACACCAAGTTTTCTTTTTCTATTCTTCTAAATAATTTAAAAATAGCGGGCGTGGGCAGATCAGCCACCGCAGTTGTTGCATTTTTTGACCATATATCCGAGACGTTGCCTTCAAGTGTGGGCCAAAGGCCAAACGTTTATCAAGAGTGATTCCGAGGTACTTATCCTACAATGCTTGGGCCTCCTATTGTTAGATAAGACTGCATTGATTGCCCGTTAGGCCAAGGCTTTACCCCTCAATCCGCGCGTAGCCGCACAAGAGAGGCAATAAGCACCACGCTTATCTGAAAAAAAATGGGATTAATAACTGTAAAATGGATACGAACAACAAAACTTGTAACTCTCAGCTTAGTAATGCTGATTGATTATGAAGAAATGCGGCAAGTAGCTGGTAAATCTCCACTGGAGATCAGGATGGAGCTATTAAATAATCAACGCTTTTCATGCGCTGAATCTGTTAACCTAAGCACAATAACTACGATTATAACATTTACAAGTGCTACTTGCAAAACTACATCTACAACAACTACAGCAATCAGTAGGCTACTAGATTGCCTGATGCGCTAAAACTTCTGACGAAAGAGAGGAAGAGAAAGACAAATTTATCACCCAACCAAGAGCTGCCAGAGACGCAAAGCCATATTCAGCAACAATTAGGAAGGCAAACTCAAATAATACGTTTGCCATGCTAGACATGGAGTTGGACGAAACCAGTGATGGTATAGAAATTTCACAAATTTGTAATGACGTCGCTGCCACCTTGTGTGCATCAGTCGCTCCGAATATTCCCAATGATGACTGTGAACCAAATGAGACATCCAACAGCAGAATTCTTACAAACAATCAAAACCACCGCAAATAGTGCTGAGCCTTACCAACCTTAATGATCTCTTTGAGCTCATTACGGAGGTCACTAGCCTAGATAATTTAACAGTTATAGTCAATCAAGGGAAAATAGTGAGAATATTTCCCAAGGACGCTGATACTTATAGAGCCATTGTTAATCTTTTGGATAGTTCGGAAATTTAAATCCATACGTACCAAATGAAGGAAGAAAAGCCTCACAGAATAGTAGTTAAGGGCCTCCACCATAGCACCCTAACCAACGAAATTATTGCCAACTTTTAAATATATGGCTTTGATGTTCTACAAGTACATAACCCAAGATCCAGGAGTAATAGAGAAGAAAAACTTAATATATTCTTCATTAATATAAAGCCATCTGCAAAAATTAATGATATATACGATATTAACACAATATGCCGACAGAAAGTGCGGATGAAAGAATGCGTAAATCATCGAAAATTGTTCAATGCATACATTGTCAGGAATTCGGCCACACAGCTAAATACTGTCGTCGTCATCCCAATTGTGCTCGCTGTAGTGAAAATCACTTAACCAAGTTATGCGTGCTTCACAATAATCAACAGTCTATCTGTATACACTGTGGAGGAAATCACACGGCAAGTTACTAAGGTTGCCAGTGGTACCAGGAGTATCTTCGACGATCAATGGGCACTATAAAGGAACAACAACCTAAGCAAGCCAGGTTAGATAAAAGTGCAACAGACCAGCAACAACCCCAGAAAAAACAGCAGCATGCAACTAAGCAGCATGCAATAGCTAGCACTCCCAAAGCCCATACTGGGAGCTTGTCCTACGCAGCCATTGCAAGAAATGGCAATACAACAGCCCAGCCTCGTTTACATAATGTACAATTAAAGGGAATTAATATTGAACAGCAACACCCGCTTGACGTTCAGCCAATATTGGCACAACAGCAGGAACAACAGCTTCAACAGCAGCAATTCCTATCGTGGCTACAGTACCAGCAACAGGAGCAAAAGCAACAAAACAAGCTGAATAGTCAACGAGTCGAACGGCTGGAAAAAATGGTTTTTGAAATGGCCAATATGTTAAAGCAACGGACTGGGGATACATCGGCTCTCTAACTCCATAGTAACACTTTACCATCGCAATGAACCCTCTGAAGATTCTTATCTGGAATGTAAATGATATTTCAGGTAAAGCCAGAGAAGTTGAGCTCCTCGCACACAACAACTTTGTTGACATTCTTCTCCTAAAAGAAATCAGACTCAGCAGAGGGAACACAGTTAAGATACATGGGTATAGCTTTTATCCCGCATATCCCTTCAAGCCATAATCACGGAATGAGAGGAGCAGCAATATTGGTGAGGGTCTCTCTTCGTCATTTCCCGCAAAGAGTTATTGGAACGAGAACTATTCAGATGTCTTCAGTTAAGGTCTCCACCGGGCTGGGAGATATGGAATTTAGCGCAATATACTGTCTTCCAACAAATAGAATTGAAGAAAGGCACTTCAGTGACATATATGTCTCATGTGGCCAAAGGTATTTAGTGGGTGGAGACTGGAACTCTCGACATTGGCAATGGGATAATACCTACAATTCAACCAGGGGTCGAGAACTAGCAGAAGCCATTTCAGCCAGAGGTGCTTATATCCTTGCAACAGGTTTACGAAGTAGATACCCACATGTGCAGTCACAGACCTACCTACCACTCACAGACCTACCTGCATTGATTTAGCTGTGTACCATGGGATAAACTTAGACAGAACAAGTATTTGCGAAAACTGGGATCTAGACTCCGATCATGTAGCCCTTCTTGCTACTCTACAAACAGAAGGTGCCTATGGACATCCTCCCGTTTAATAAAAAGCCGAACTGATGTTTTGGTTTTCAGCCTACATCTGGAAAACTCTTTTCAATGAAATACGGTTCTGAGCTCTAAAGAAGACTTCGAGAGCGCAGTAGGCATTCTAACGCAAAATGTACATAGAGCTGCTTCTGCTCCTACGCCGTCTGAGCCTGAGACATGCCCCAGAAGTTATGGTATTGTACCAACAAAAGAGGCCAGGGAACTAATCAGAACTAAAAGACGTCTTCGAAGAAGAGCAATTCGAACTCAGGATCCATGGGACAGAATCTTGTGGAACCGAGCAGCAAAGCAACTCAAAATCATCTTAAGGGAACTCAGAAGTGATTTCTTTGAGTAAAAATTATCTTCCATGGACTACACTGTTGATGTAAACTATTCGCTGTGGAAATGCACAAAAGTGCTTAAACGACAACCACTTCGAAGGGTACCCGAACGTTGTCCAGGTGGAGAAATTGCAAAAACTGAAGTGGAACAAGTTAATGCATTCGGCTACCGCTTAGATGATCTCTTCACTCCTTATAACTTCGCCACGAAAGAGCAAATAAGAGAGACTCACCAGTACCTACAGATGCCATTGCAGATGTCTTGGTCTATTTAGCCAATAAGGATAGAAGAAATATCTGAAATAATCAAATTACTACCGAAACATAGAGCTCCAGGAATTGACAGGATTTGCCATGCCACGCTAAAGGTTTTACCTATAAAAGCGATAATCTATATAGCACTAATGTTCAATTTCATTTTAAGGGTCCAAGTGTTCCCAAGACAGTGGAAACTGGCTGTTTTTTTATGATCCACAAGCCTGGGAAACCAGATGTTGATCCTAAGTCGTATCGGCCTATAAGCCTCTTAACCTGCCTTTCTAAATTATGAAAGAGAATCAACGACATTTTAAGACAAGGTAATATCTTGGCGGATCATAAATTTGGTTTTCGAAAGGCGGAACTATAGGACAGGTCCACAGACTTTAAAGTCATATCTGATAGGACGAGAATTTAAAATCACGGTGAGAAATAACTACTCATCTCTATATCTAATGAGTGCTGGAGTCTTACAGGGCAGTGTTCTCGGACCGCTACTATACTCCTTGTACACCGCTGACATCCCTTGCCCGAGTTTCAAACACATGAAAGCACCGAACAAGGCTCTTATGGCAACCTGTGCAGATGACATCGCAGTTGTATATTACTCTAGGGACAGCAGAGAGGCAGCTAACGGACTACAAGAATATATTAATGCTCTGGCAGCCTGGTGTAAAAGGTGGAATTTTAAAATAAACCCACTGAAACAACTTTACACTGAAAACGCTCATTCCGAACACCCTTCCAATCCGGCTAGCAGGAGTTACCCTGAATCCGAAGCTGCAAGCAACATATCTAGGTATCACCCTGGATAAAGGTCTTACCTGTGGGCCGAATCTCAAAAACACAGTAAAGAAATGTGGTCACAGATCACAACAGTTAAAATGGCTTATGAAAAGAAGGAGCACTCTTTGGCTGAGGTGCAAAAGAGCTGTGTATGCGCACTGTATCGTATCGATGTGGTTATACGGAATTGCATCCAAATCTAATTATAAACGTATCCAGGTGATGCAAAATCGCGCACTACGACAAATAACCAACTGTCCCTGGTATGTACGTAACTCCACACTCCATCAAGACCCCAATCTTTACACAGTTGAGGCACAAATTGGGAGACACACAAGTCGATACAGCAATAGATTACAGAGTCATAGTAGTCTTTTGGAAGATTTCTTATCCCCGCTCGACCTCTGAGACGACTTAAATGGCAAGGACAACAGATAACAGTAAAAACTTTTCACTTATTCACTACTTCACTTATTTTGATATATTGTTTGGTAATTCTTAAGAATATTTCCACACCCTGTGATGTTAAGATACAATATTATGATATACGGATTCTTTACTTTATAAAGGCTTCGCCCGACGACAGACAACATTTCAAACATGGACGCTGCTCAGTTGCAAGCAATTACACAAGCTGTTTGCCAGGCCTTAGCTCAGCAAGAAACCAGATTGACACAAGCATTTCAAACCCAGTTAGAGAGGTTAGGCGGCAAATGCAAGACTTGCACGTGGAAGCGCCGCAAGTTGAAATGTACCAAAGAATCACTTTTTTTTTAAATTCTTTATTTATTTATTTAAGCGTTGAATTCGTACATTGCAATTATAGTACCATAACATCGCAAACAACCCAAACGTGAGGTGTGAAATCAGGCTGGACATAGTGAAGTTCACTTCCGAGTTTATGGGGGATCAGAATGAATATGTGGCGTGGCGGCAGTCAGCCGTTGACGCGTATGAGATTTTTAAACCTTATCAAGGCTGTGAGACTCATTACCAATCGTTGACGATCCTCAGAAATAAAAACAGGGGAGTAGCAAGAGCGCTACTGGTTTCCCACAACACTGTTCTCAACTTCGACGCAATTATTGCTAGATTGGACTGCACTTATGCAGACAAAACTTCTTGGCGTGTCCCTCGACAAGGACTTGAAACGGTCAGGCAAGGGGAGCTTAGCCTGATGCCGTAATACGATGAGGTAGAGAAGCTGTTGACATTAGTGACCAACAATATCATAATGACACACGAACCGGACAGCGCTGCCTTGTTTAATACTGAGGATAGGAACTGTCAAAGTTTGCAAGTTCAATTATTATATGAACTATTATCAATATGAATAATGTATCGAACCACTGATTCGTATAAACAAATAATGTATTCTTAGTTCTTAGTTTTGTGTCCTCTTAAATAAACGTTCGTCGTGTTCACATCGTTTGTCGTGTGTTCTCATTTCTATTTGGTTTGAACTCTTTTGTACCCTGCGTACCGATTCAATTCTCTAACATTGGTAATGGACCCAGGCATACATATAAAACAAAATGGGTCAATTTCAAATAGAAAAGTTTGGTGAGGAAAACTATGATGTTTGGTGTATTCAAATGAAAAGTGTTCTGGTACATCAGGAACTATGGAGTGTAGTGAGTGGAGAATTGGAAGTTAAACAAAGACAATCCAAAAAGGATTTTAAAAGACCAAAAGGCCCTCGCGTTAATCGTGTTAAATGTTAATGTTTTGCAACTGAGTTATGTGAAAAATATAAACTTCTCAAAAGAAGCTTGGGACAAATTGCGTGAAGTCCATGTACCAACGGGTCCGATTCACAAGGTGTCGCTATATGAAAAGCTGTTGAATATGAAATTGGAAATAAACGGTAATGTGACTCAATATGTCAATTCATTTGTTGAAGTTGTGGACAAATTAATAGAAGTCAGCATTAATTTACAATACGAACTAAAAGTGATAATACTACTCTCCAGTTTAAGTTCGGAATATGAACATTTCATAGTAGCCATGGAAACAAGAGATTCGCTGCCATCGTTTGAAATAATTCAATCGAAGTTATTAGCAGAGGCTTGCGCAAAATTGTGAAATAGCTAACGATCAGCAAGCATTCTATGCGGATACAAAAAATGTGATAAGCGAACATCGTTAAAAGAAACACTCAAAATTCACCGGGATTTGTTTTACTTGCAAAAAGCGTGGGCACAAGGCGGCGCAGTGCAAAATGAAGCGTAACGAAAAACAAAGTGATGAGCGAAATGAAAGACAAAAATGTTTTTATGCTGATATAAAAAACTTTCCGCATACATCGAAGAAATGGTAGTTGATGTCTAGACAGTGGTGCAACTACGCACATGTGTTTCGAAAAAGAATTGTTCATATCGTATGAAGAACGAAAGGAACATATAATGTTAGCGGCTAACAAGTACATTGAATCAGCAGGTAAAGGCAAAGTGAAAATAAAAACGCAAAATGGTGAAATCACGCTGCACGACGTTCTGTATGTACCATCTTTGCAAATTAACTTCTATTCGGTCAGCAAAGCGTTGAAATTCGGGCACATGGTAATTTTTAAAGACAAGTACGCAACATTTAAATGTAAAATAAGAGACGTGTTATTGAAAGCCGAATTAAAAGAAAATTGGTTTTTATTTAACGATTTAAATGCACATAAGCTGTTCTCAATGCAACAGAAAGCTATAATTTGGCATAATCGGTTCGGGCATTTGAACTATCGTAGCTTGCAAGAATTGATAAGTAATGAGCGCGTAAACAGTATTGATATAAAAAACTTTCCGAACGAAATAAATTGTAATACGTGCAATTTATCGAAGATATGTGCATTGCCATTTGAAAAGAGTACAAAAGCTGCATCGCGGTGTTTAAATTTGATCCGTACAGACGTATGCGGTCCGATAAACTGGAGGTGCAAAGTATTTCATAACATTCATAGACGATCGGTCAAAAAGAAATTTCGTGTGTTTTATGAAAACAAAGGATGAAGCATTTGAGAAATTCGAGACATTTTAAAATCTATTTGAGTGCCAGATAAAAGCAATACGTGGTGACAATGGTTAGAGTACATAAACAACAAATTCGAATCGTTACTAAAGAAATGTGGTATAAAGAGGCAATTGACTGTACCTTATACACCTCAGCAAAACGGTGTGGCTGAAAGAGCCAACCAGCTCGTAGAAATGGCGCGAGCTATGATGGTTTATGCAAATGTGCAAGAATCGATGTGGGCCGAGGCTGTTGCCACTGCAGCATATATTCGAAATAGGTCTCCTTCAAAAGCACTGGATGGTGTCACTCCTTATGAAATTTGGAGTCTCCCAGGAGAAGACAAAATTTTTCAAAGAGAGCGTCGAATACTTTGGGTTCATTGGGACCAGGAATACGTCGCGCCAAAAAATGAGTTAGACTTAAGATCGTTCAACGGCTTGGCTAGCTACTATAAAAGGCACAGTAAGGGCTGGTGGGGTCTCTGGATTTAGGGCTTTCATGTTTCACACGGGGTTTCATGGCTGACTATGTTGGCTTTTAATACCGTGTTTTCTTTTCTTAAGAGCCTGCTACCTTGGCACAACATCTAAAGGTACAAAGTAAAGCATCTAGTGGTGCTACAATCGGAGTTTATTTCGTAATGTGGTGAACTGATATGCAAAAAAAAAAAAATAATAGCCAAATGCCTCGTCATCTAAATAGTGACGCGCATGAATGGATTAACGAGATTCCTACTGTCCTTATCTACTCCAGTTTGATTCTGACGCCCGTCGTGAACAGATGTTTAATTCGAGTGCGCGCATCGCAGTGTTTTCGTTTTGGATAACGGTAAACGCGATAAGAACATTCGAAGTGAACAAGAAAACGGAATTGCGGTAGTTCGTACGCAGACGTTAACAAACGCCTAAAACAACAGATAAGAAGTGCCAAACTGTGTGTTTAGTGCGGTATAAGAAATATTTAATTTCTGTAACAAGTGAACACGAGGTCAAAGTCCATGTCGGACACTGACATGGCGAGCCCGGTTCCTCTTCGTCAATATCACAGGCAGTTCCACTCGCTCCATCGAGACATTCGGACGATATCCTCATGCGGATGCTACGCCCTGTCGCATGCAATCGATCCTGGAGAGCCGAAATCCTGCAGTTCATCATAGATGAGGCGCAAGATTCGGGAAAGAGGTGACTCTCCAGCGCTTGTCCGTCTACCTCCTGGAAATATCTCCGACTCGGAATAACCGCCCTGTTCCGGCGAGGGTGCACCGTCCTGCACCCCGCAATAGGAGAAAACGTAGACGTCAAGAGTACGCTATGGTTCAGCGTAACTGGGATAAGCACATGGGTCGTTGCATAAAATAATTGCTTGATGAAACCGACGAGTCTGCATTGCCAAACTAGGAGATAATGGAACCCCAATTGAGAGAAGTTATGACGCAGCCAAGCCCTTCTTCATGCAACAACTCCGTGCCACACATGAGGCACACGCTGAAGGGGGTATGGTCACCGATTACGTCTGGGGACCTAAGGGTGCACAAAGTGTCATTAACGTCATCTCCAGGGCCTGATGGGATATCCGCGAAAATTGCCAGGGATATGCCCAGAGGGGTTATGCTTCGCGTAATGAACCTAATCCTCTGGTGCGGAGATTTGCCCGTATGCTTCCGAATGGCCCGAACCATCTTCATTCCGAAGTCAGTAAGGGCATCCCAACCGCAAGACTTCCGTCGCCGCCGTTACCGTTCTCGTTGCCGCTGTTCCCGCTGGAACTGTTAACGCTGCCGCTGTTCCCGCTGGAACTGTTAACGCTGCCGCTGTTAACACTGCCGCTGTTAACGCTGCCGCTGTTTGCGCTGCCTCTGTTGCTGCTGCCGCTGTCGCACTCTCAGCATCCAATATCATGGCCCACAGTTCTGGAGAACAGGATACTTGAACCGCCCTCGGAGTTCGAGTGCACGATGTGCGTGAGCTTCGGCGTGGTAGTGCGGTCATAAGTACGCCCTCCGCGAGCGTGATGAAAGACGTGGTGGCACACAGAAAGTTTGCCGAAGTTGGTGTTGAGGTCCAGCAAAACTGTAGACTCAAACCAAAGGTGACAGTGTTTGACGTCGACAGCATCAAGGCCGAAGAGTTCTTGCAGGAGCTCTTCCATAATAACTTCAGGTAGCGAATGTCTGAGTCGGAGTTCAAAAGGACTGTGCATGTAGAGACGAAGCCATGGTCGGAATCTGCAGACGAGACGGTCAACCTAAACCTGGAGGTTGACGATAAAGCTCTGGCCAAACTTGATGAGACCGGACGGGTCTACACCAAGTGGTTTTCATACCGATGCTGGTCGCTTGTCCGCACCTATGCCTGCCATAGGTATGTGGGGTTTGATCATAAAGTGTCTTAATGCCTCAATGGAGGAATAACTAGCTGAGATGCAGAAGGGGTTCACACCGTAATTCAGAAGTCATCGAATCGGAATTGCGGTAGTTTGTACGCAGACGCTAACAAACGCTTAAAACAACAGATAAAAAGTGCCAAATTGTGTGTTTAGTGCGTTATAAGAAATACTTAATTTCTGTAACAAGTGAAAACGAGGTCAAAGTCCATGTCGGACACTGACATGTCGACTAACGCTGACGACGCAATGGAGACCCGTAGCGTTAGTAAGGAGAGAAAGCGGGGGAGACAAAAGCCTGGTCGCCGGGTAAGCGCTAGCGATTCAGCTGACGAAGCTGCCGACGCAATGCGCACAGCGACAGAGATGGGACCCCCGCCCGCCCCCGATGCACTGACCACAGCTGCCACTGCCGCAGCTTTCAATGCGGGCGCCCGTGCTGCTAGTGCCGGTATAAACGTCGCTGCCAGCGTCGCTGCTAGCATCGCTGATAGCGCCGCTGCCGCTGTTCCCGTTGTCGCCGTTCCCCTTCTCGTTGCCGCTGTTCCCGCTGGAACTGTTAACGCTGCCGCTGTTAACACTGACGCTGTTAACACTGCCGCTGTTTGCGCTGCTTCTTTTGGTGCTGCCGCTGTCGCCCTCTCAGCATCCGATATCATGGCCCACGGATACAAAACTGAGAGAGATATCGGACCTGCAGAGGATAGTTAAGATGACGGTGACTAAAGGAAGCAAGACGTCATGCAGCGATACGACGACCTTATTTTGGCACTGGTCGTGCGAAATGCGGTTCTGGAGAACAGGATACTTGAACCGCCCTCGGAGTTCGAGTGCACGATGTGCGTGAGCTTCGGCGTGGTGGTGCTATCATCCGCACGTCCTCCGCGAACGAGGTAAAGAAGGTGGTGGCACACAGTAAGTTTGCCGAAGTTGGTCTTGAGGTCCAGCAAGACCGGAGCCTCAAGCCAAAGGTGACAGTGTTCGACGTCGACACTGGCATCAAAGTCGATGAGTTCTTGCAGGAGCTCTTCCATAATAACTTCAGGGAGCGAATGTCTGAGTCGGAGTTCAAAAGGAGTGTGTATGTAGAGACGAAGCCATGGTCGGAAACTGCACACGAGATGGTCAACCTAAACCTGGAGGTTGAAGATAAAGCGGTGGCTATACTTGATGAGACCGAACGGGTCTACATCAAGTGGTTTTCATACCGATGCCGGTCGCTTGTCCGCACCTATGCCTGCCATAGGTATGTTGAGTTTGACCATAAAGTGTCTGAATGCCTCAATGGAGGATTAACGGGCTGAGATGCAGAAGGGGTTCACACCGTAATTTAGAAGTCATCGAAGTCACTTTGTGTCCCACAATTATATAGTGGCCTCCTCGTGGTATCCAACGGGTGCTGAAACTCAGTGTGGTTCTGAGCAGAAGCGAATTCGAGCGACATATGGGTCCATAGGGTTGCCTTTTCTATGGCCCGTCAACTGATGATGCAACAAATTTAGACTTGCTTTGGATATATGAACAAAGTTTACGAATTTCACCTACGGCCTCTAGCCTCTGGGACCCATCAGAAAAGGAACGCAGTCTTCAATGTACAGGCCATGTTTCCTTGTGAATGTGATCGGTCTTTCTCCACTAAGACCGGCCTTGGTGTCAACACAAGAACAGACTTGATCAGTTTCGTCTGCAGGTTGACGTTAAAGCCAGATGGAGCGACGAAGAGTTGTTTGTGATGGCGAGGAAGGAAATCGAGCTTACAGCAAATGGTGAGAGATTCATTAATAAAAAGCTATCGGAGGTCTTTGCCCACCGCAGCGTCGACGCAATCAAAAAATGTCGAAAGAGGGATATATATAAAGCGAAAATCGAACAGCTCAAAGAGCAAGCAGTTCATATCCCAGCAGCCAATGAATGTCCGATCATACAGCGCCGCCCTAGTTTAGGTGAGCGCGGTTGGAGAGCCGAAATCCTGCAGTTCATCATAGATGAGGCGCAAGATTCGGAAAAAGAAGTGACCCTCCAGCGCTTGTCCGTCTACCTCCTGGAAATATTTCCGACTCGGAACAACCGCCCTGTTCCAGCGAGGGTGCACCGTCCTGCACCCAGCAACAGGAGAAAACGTAGACGTCCGGAGTACGCTAGGGTTCAGCGTAACTGGGACAAGCACATGGGTCGTTGCATAAAATCATTGCTTGATGGAACCGACGAGTCTACATTGCCAAACAAGGAGATAATGGAACCCCAATTGAGAGAAGTTATGACGCAGCCAAGTCCTTCTTCATGCAACAACGCCGTGCCTCACATGAGGCACACGCTGAAGGGGGTATGGTCACCGATTACGTCTAGGGACCAAAAGGTGCACAAAGTGTCATTAAATTCATCTCCAGGGCCTGATGGGATATCCGCGAAAATTGCCAGGGATATGCCCAGAGGGGTTATGCTTCGCATAATGTACCTAATCCTCTGGTGCGGAGATTTGCCCGTATGCTTCTGAATGGCCCGAACTGTCTTCATTCCGAAGTCAGTGAGGGCATCCCAACCGCAAGACTTTCGTCCGATATCGGTGCCATCGATCGTGGTTAGACAACTTAATGCCATATTGGCTGCTCGCTTGACCTCATCAATCAACTGGGACCCGCGTCAGCCAGCACGGACGGTTGCGCCGATAACGCGACTATAGTCGATCTAATTTTGAGGGACCACCATAGACGGAGCGCGTCATGTTACATCGCGACTCTAGATGTAAGCAAGGCATTCGATTCTGTGTCTCACAAGGCAGTATTCGATACGATAACAACCTATGGTGCCCGGATATATATGTACGATGTACGAGGGAGGCGGCACCTATCTTAGTGGTGACGGCTGGAGGTCAGAGGAGTTCATTCCTGCTCAAGGAGTCAAGCAAGGTGACTCCCTGTCTCCTTGCCTATTCAATTTGATCATTGGTTAGTTGCTCTGGACGTTCCCCGTCGAGATAGGTGTCAATGTCGGTGAAGCAATGAGAAACACATTAGCGTTCGCAGACGATCTGGTGATGTTTGCTTCCACGCCAATGTTTCTTCCAACACTATAGGACTTACCTTAAATGCAAATAAGTGTTTTAGTGTTAGCATAAAAGGGCAACCAATGCAGAAGTGTGTCGTGGTGATACCAGGAAGCTTGCGCGTAGGTTCGCGCACGTGTCTAACTCTGAAGCGCTCCGAGGAGTGGAAGTATCTCAGGTTCACTGCGGAAGGGAGAGCTCGTTACTCCCCTTCCGAGGACATTGGTTCAAAGTTGGACAGATTAATGCGATCCTCCCTGAAGCCTGAACAGAAGTTATTCGCCCTTCGAACTGTCCCAAATCCACAACTCTATCACCAACTAACTCTTGGAAGTGTTGTAGCATATCTACCCTACCAATATATTAAATGAATGGGCATAACTCAACGTCAATACATTGTGACACTTTGTCAAAATAAATATATACAAATACCCAAAAGATCTACAACCTACATTCCAGCGCCCTAGTAATACGATCGAGCACTTATACATAAGCCGATCGCGGAGCGTGAGAATGCTGAGCTTGTATATTTCAGAAGTCAAGCTATACATAACATATGCATTCAATCTGCATACATATGTATATCTATATATATAAAATACTTTGTTCTCACTGACTGACTCACTGTCTCACTGACTAATATATATCACAGCCATGGCCAAACCACAAGTCCTAGAGACTTGAAGTTTTGTTTTAAAAATCAGGAAAAAAATTTGCAGATTCGTATGAATATTTTCATTTTTTAATTCCACCTGCAACCTATTTAAAAAAAAAAAACATTTAATTAAATTGCATTAAATGCAAGCCCGCTAAGCAAGCATTGAAAACGTTCAATGCGTGTGTACGGCATACACTGTACGCATACATACACAATTTTAGCGTGAGCAACTGAAAGAGAGCCAGACAACATCAGTTAGACTCGACTGCAAAGAGAACTATGGCATTTGTTTTTGTGTTCGCTTTTGCATGTGCGTAGTGCGAGCAAGATCGCCAATGTTGTTATTCTGTTCCTGTGAACGAATAAGTGATTATTATTGCGTTCTTTGTCATACATAAGTGTGTACATATGAATCGGCTGCTGTGAGAATTGACGACAATGCTTTGCTCATTCGTTGCTGCCCCATAAGTTTTGTATGTAGTCTCTAATACCCTGTACCATTAAAATGTTTTATTAAGAAATTTCTACATTAATAAAATTGTTTTTATTTATAAAACAGCCCATTACAATTGTTAAATTAACGGTGTTTTACCTTCAAAAATATTGATGGCAATAACGTTTAAAGCGTGAAGGGTATTTCATAGTAGTAGGCATTTTCTCGGACACTTTTGGTTGTATAAAATGAACTGTCTGTGGGTTATTTGCTCAATAATGTAAGATAAAATCAGAAGCTCGTTTCTAAATTTTCACCTGCATATAATTTTTTGAAAATAAAATATACATATTTATTATATCGAACTAAAAATGCATGTTCGCAAAATCTATGTACTATTTGTCAATTCGTAAAGAATTACGGGCTTATTGTTAGATGGCGCCACTAACAATAGATGGCGCCACCTCTTTAGTGGTGTGCAAATGACGAAATAATTTAAATAATATTTCTGATACTTTTAGTGATGATCTGCGTCCGAGCAAAGCAAGGACGCAAAAGCGGGCTCACTCGTGTATGTATATATTTCAGAATACACGATAGATATAAGCATTGTATGTCCAAATTAATGAC
>JAEIFG010001532.1:0-12244 GCA_018901795.1 Drosophila sp. st01m
TCTATTAATGTAAATTTGAATGTCGACTGCTTATGGTCTAAAAATAAATAAATAAATATCAATCTGTTCTCTAAAACGAAATCGATATTCTGCGATAAGGAAGCAGCATTCACTTCTGAAACAGTAGTGTCACTTTTAAGAAATAACTACGCATAGACATCGTTAACCCGCACCAGTTACATAGCGTTTCTAATGATTAGGTAGAAAGATTTTAAAGTTGCAGCTTAAATTTAGTTCGCGACCAATTTTCAAACCTTTCCAAACCTATATATTGGAGTGTTTTTTATGTTTTCGAATTAAAAATATCTAATGTGCTCCACAAAAAATGTACATTCATTATTTAATAAATCATTAAAAAAATCCAAGGTTTTGAGGTAAGTATCATGTCGACAGATTCCAAACAATTTACATTTCACTCCTAGGAGTCAACATTTTTATAGATCCAAATATACAAGTTGCGAGTACGGCTAACATAGTTTAAGAGCCAAAAAAGGATTTCATGTAAAAAGCTAATTGGCGTCTAATTGTTATAAAGACAGTTACCCACACAAAGTAAAGTATGTACTGCACATATCCACTTGCAATATATGTATAAAACGCATATCCACTTATGTATGCCGGGAACAAATTCTCTTATAATATAATAATATATCTATGAGTATAACAATATAACAATGAAAGCGCTGCCTCGATCAGAACAGTTTTCATTAAATTGCTCTACAACCGTTAGTCCCACCAAGGATCAATTCTGCTGACGTTGCACAAATCTATGAGATCTTTGTTAACATAAGCAGAAGTCTCAATCTCTAAAAGCAGCCGAGATTTTCTAAAACGCATTGAACCGTGTTATTGGCGCAGACGTTACGAATTTTTAAGTGTCTGCAAATTGATCAACTTAACAGAATTCCAAGGGACTCGTGATGTTCAAACGTTGAACTAAAATAAAGTGAAACAAATTTCATACACATCCGCGGAAAAATTTATATGCGTATATAAGTTACAACTAAAACCAATAAAGCATGAATAATATACAAAAAGCATATGTAAATAAAAATAAATTGTGCTTATCTGAACGTGAACAAACATTGCGTATTTTGTGACTACCAATGGATAATTAATATTCTAGTGGCCTGGAATATCAGATAATCAAATTAACATAATTATAATGACATTATTACCAGTAATGAAACTATCCGAACTTCACCTGAAGCAAGGGCTCTTACAAATTCGACAAATTTCAATTTTCGATGGAAATACCCAAAAGCTGGCAGCCTTGTTAAGTCTATTTGATATATAGAAACTGCTCCATACACAGGACGACCGAAACACAGCGATCTACATAGGGCCATTGATAGGTTGAGTCCCAACTGACAAGAGCCATAACCTGCCATTGATTGAAGAATGCTCTGATCGACGAATTCAAGACGCATACGCTTTTGGAAGAGTTGCAGCGGAGATCACATAGTATGATACAGTTGATAGTGGCAGTTCTTAGAAGTTTGTTGAAAACTAACACTTACATAAAATCAAAATTTTAACAGATATAACAAAGAGAAAGACTGTACGAAAATATTTTATCTGATCGAACGACACTAATTAAATACAATTATATTTTAATCCAAGTTTATTTCGTAATAACAAAATTAAGAAACCGCCTTTAAATAGAGACGTTAGATGATATTTTAAGAATAAGGTAAATATGTATAATTTACAATTATTCGATTATATTTATATTTATATTTTGAGTTTTGAAGATTTGAATTGTCGGTACAAGTCTGGTTTGCATCTTTTTTAATTACCTGACAAATAACATCAAGAAAATTAGAGCCATAACGGTATATGATTTCAAAGAAAAGATCTAGGAGAAAATATTCAACCTGCTAATTATAATTTAAAAATGTCTTATTTTTATTCTTACAGCTTTTTTTCGTTTTCTTTGGTCGCTTTGTCCAATTTTATTTTCGAAAAATAGTTGGCATTTCTGACCAGCTATTATTGCATTGTGCAACTTGTCACTATGATTTCCGACACCGATTTGGTCAAAAATAAGCAAATTCTTCGTTCTAGAGTATGCGCTAATGAAATTAGTGGGCAGTAAAAAAAATGTTAGTTCCGTTTATAAATAATTTGATAATAATCTGAAAGCCTGTGCTTGTTGAAGGTAACTGTGGGCCATAGTACGGAGGATCAACAATGTGAGTGTATGAATAAATGTTGGGCTGATTGTATGTATGTACTTACATTACACAAACAGTAAAATGACTTATTTTCTTCAAACAAGTCAAAGTCAATTACGTCTCTCAGGTCAGGAACTGGACTTTTCTTCTTATAGTGCTTGAAAGCTTGCTAAATATTTTGAAAATCTCAGTTGTTTTTTTTTTACAATTTATAAGTTACCCTAGAGTTGTGTCAAGGCCTAATGAACTACATTTAGCGAACTGCATTTAGTTCAGTGATAAAAACTCCTATTATAGCCAGTGTTTAAAAGAAACTGCATGCTGTCAATTCAGATGATTTTGCTTCTGCAACTGAAAAAAACAGCAGTCGCAGTCAAAGCATAAGCAAAACTCATGCTGCGGCAATTATCAAAAGTCGACAGCAGTCGCCTTGTTTCGGTTCTTCTGTTTTGCTTTTCTACTGTTTTCGGCCGTAGCCGAAAGAGGACGCTGCAGCTAAGGTCGTCTTTTGTCATGTCTGACTCAGCTAAGGAGTGCTGTGAGATATATTCAGAATCTACACACCAAATATCTTCGCTAACGCATTCAATTTTCAACTCCCTACAGGCGCCTGGCCAACTCATCCATTTTACGATTGAGGTGACAACTCACACTTGCACTGTTTGTTATTTTTGCCGATTGTTCTAAATCGGTTCCGCGTTAAATATCGAAAAAAAATTTGTAAACAGAATAACTAAAATTTGACTGCTTAAATGTTGAAAGTTACACGCAAAATAATCTTTATTTTCATTGTGTTGGCATAAAAGCACAGAGTGTGCTTATTTGAAGTCTTTATTTGAACTTACATGAGTTGATGTGGGTTCTAGTTTGTTGGGCGCCAGTTAATATGAATGGGATGTCCCACGTCGAAAGCTTCTTCAATGAGGGCTACGTCGCCTCGAGACTCCCACGTCGCCCCTTATAGATGGATGTCTAACGGTGATCAGCTGCACAATTGTCTTCGATGGGCGTGGACCTCGTGTCGTAACCGCATAGACAATACTATGCCGGCTCTTGACTCCCACTGTGCTCCCTCGGAGATGGTGTCCAGCGATGAACCGCCTTATGACGATCGTCGATGCGTGGGTCACGCGTCGTTACGGTATTCACCAATACTACGGCGATTCGTGGCACCACGTTGTTCCTAATAGAGACGATGTCCAGAGATGAACAGCTCTATAACGATCTTTGGTGCGTTGGTCACGCATCGTAATGGTAATAATAATACTACGTAATACGTAATACTATGACGATTCGTGGCACCACGTTGCTCACTCAAGAGACGATGCCTCGTGATTGACAGTTCTATAACGATCCTTGGTGCGGCGTCATGCGTCGTAACAGTATTCACGAATATTAACATACGACGAGTCGTGCCACCACGATGCTTCCTCGGAGACGATGTCCAGCGATGAACGGCTCTATAGCAATCCATTATGCGTTGGGCCACGGGTCGTAACAACATTCACAAATGCTACGACGTGGCTCACACGCAGCCTGCTTCTAGTGATAAACAGTTTAAGTTTAAAAAATTATGATTTCGGCAGTGTGCCGATATAAAAACATATTATTGAAATACTCTCTTCGCTTAGAATACAGATTAAAGGGATGCTCTTGAATGAACGAAGCTCGTCTCGTCTTGTCTAGTTGAGATCCGGTGGTTGAGAGAGGGAAACGGCAGAGTTTGGCTGCAATGCGATCGAGCCAGAGTTGCATGTAATCCTGGTCGAATCGGGGTTTCCAATCCGACTAAGTGGCAATCCTTGTCAGCTGTTACAAGTAGCCACCGAAAGTATAAGTAATGGTAAGTAATGGTAACTTAATAAGTTAAGTTGCACATGCTTGGGCTACGACCGACAATTATGTCTCGGCAGATCTGGCTATAACACCCGTCAGCCATTTCGGCGCAGGAAGCGATCGGATAGAGTCTGTTCCATCTGCACCTCCATCAGCAAAGTTTAAGTTATTTTGTCACTGTACCACCGCCAAACAAATTAAAGCGTGCACCGAAAATAAACGGCTCACATGATTAAAAACATAATTAAGCACGGGGTATCGTGTTTAGTATAAGACTTGCCAAAAAGCGGCAGAAAAATATTTGACAATTTTCCAAAATTGGAATAATCCATGTTCACCTTAATTAACAAAAATATAATGATATCAGTTCGAGATTTTGCAAAAAAAAGGTACAAGCGTGTCACAAAGAGTCACAGAGAGGAATTACCTAAAAACATACAACAAACAAAAAGGTTCAACAAAAGTCTGCGACAAATAGAAGTTGGAAAGCTGAGAGCTGGAAATGAGTCAGTCGAATGCCTTGTGGTATTTTACACGAAACATGTAAAAATGGACACAATAAGATTAGCCGGTCCACAATTTTACACCAAGAAGAAAGGCAGTACTGTTGACAAGTCTGTGTCAACAATTCACAAGGAAAAATATTCCCAAAAGGATTTGTTTTGGCAGGCAATTTGTACCTTAAAACAAGTGATGATGTTTACAAAAGAAAAACGCCTATTACCCCTTAATAGAAAGCACATTACAACCTTCTGTCATTACAACTATAAATACAAAGAGAAAAACAGAATCGAACTTTAAACTTGCTTAAATATAAAATAAAAAACTGGAAAGAAAGAATCGGCGCTCTAAAGTAACTAGAAAGCTCTTTAGACAGGTTAAGGTAATTAACCTGTGTGTCCCAAAAATAACCGAACTTTTTGGATTTAAATTAAAATACACATTATATTATCTTTGAAAGTTATTATTTATTCAAAATAGGTTCCATTTGACTCAACACAACGTTTTATTTTTTTTTTGTCTTTTATAGAAATGTTCTTCAGTACCTCGGTTACGGCTGCTTGAATGGCTGGAATATCATCATAAAATGCTCCCTTCATCTTGTTTTTTTATTTATTTTATTTATTTATTTAGTTTCAGTTTTGGAAATAAAAAATAGTCACATGGTGATAGATCAGGCGAATACGGAGGATGGTCGATGAGAGAAATCCCTTTTTCATTAAAAAATTCGTTCACTTTTTTGGTCTTGTGAGGTGGTGCATAATCGTGCAATAAAACATCTGTTTCCCTGCTGGATATTCTGGTCTAACACGACCGATTCTTCTCCAAAAACGATGTAAAACGTCTAAATAGTTTTCTCCATTAACAGTTTGACCTTCTAGAACAAATTTCTTATGGACAATACCCTTCGAATCATAAAAAGTAATCAACATTGTCTTGATTCGAGACTCCTGACAACGCTTAGTTTCAGAGTCATATTTAAAGCACCATGTATCATCACCAGTAATGATCGAATCAAGGAAGACTGGATCGTTTTCAATAATGTCTTTGCAATGCTCCACGCGATCGATTTTTTGGTCCATTAGCACTATTTTAGCACCATTATCACAATTTTGGTTTTATTGAAATGGCTGTCACTTTTACATCTGTCATCCGATTTACATGAAGTTAGGTGCGTTTGATAGAGGATGAATGTATCTTTTAATGATTAATAGATGGCGCTGTATGTTGTATGATTTAAATATAAAGTTCGGGTATTTTTGGGACACACTGTGTACGTTCGAATACATTTACATCTATATATATATAAAAATGGAACCTCAAAAAACTATGCCGATCTGGCTGATTTTTTTTTTAATTTGTTCATAATTGCCAGGAGATTGTCAGAATATAAGAAAATTTTTGGAGAAATGGTGGGAAAGTTCGCAAAAGCGAAAAGAAAAATGAGCTGAATAACAAAACAGCTGTTTTTAGTAAGCAACGGCAATTGCGTTTAATGTTGCCAGATTAATGGAATATTTTCGTGTGTTTAAAATTTGAATTGAGCAGACGCTCAATAATTACAGTCCAAATTAATATCACGCATATTCGTTACCATTCTTTGTTTGTGTTTAAAAATGCCTAGACAACCAAATATTGGACGGTGTACGCGTTATGTACGCACAGTGCAGAATATTTGAAACAGCCAAACTCAATTGAAACGTGTAGCAGCTAATGAAAGGAGGCGTGTCGAAACTATTAACTTGAATCGCGCTGCATTTGAATATGATTCCGCAATTGCCTATAAAGATCTTCGCTGCGTTCTTATATGTTCATTGTCTGTCCTATGTCAGCATTGCAATGCACTGAAGTTTCAATTGGAATCACAGGGCCTATGCTGCGCTGGTGGCAAGGTGAAATTGCTAGTTTTGACTCATCCGCCAGAGCCATTGTATTCGTTTCTCTATGGAAATTCAAACGAATCTAAACATTTCCTGGCGAATATTCAATAATATAACGGATGCTTTAAAATGACGTCATTTAGAGCTGAAGTTGTTGATCAACCAGGCTACCCGGGTTACGAATTCCGATAGTAACCGCACACATAACAAGACAGACATGGGCGCAACCCAGATTCGCGCGATGATCGACACCACAGTGCATGTTGCACTTATGGCGCAGGCAGAAGAATCAGCAAACAGGGAGTCTAGTCTGAAACAAGACTTTAAGAGACAGGTACAACAGTTAACAGCCACGTTTGTCGACGCCACAAATCAAAGTCTATGAAGACGCTAAAATTAAAGTATGACGAGCCGCTTGAGGCAGTTAAATGCAGTTTAACGGAACTCCGGAAACATACATAACTTGAAGACAGGCCCCTCACGCCGCTTACAAGATCTTCGAAAGATACGATGGTAGCTCTCGCCATTATCAGGCGGTCATAATCATTAGAAGCAAGAGAAGGGGCTCTGCGGCAGACGCAGACCTTTAAACGTTGAAGCTTTCATAGCAAGGCTCGACTTTACTTACAGTGTCAAACGACCCATCCATGTTATTGAACTAGAGATGGGCACGCAAAGGCAGGGCAATATGTCCACCCTACAGTACTATGACGAGGTGGAAAGGAACTCACCTTGCCGACAAATGAAGCCCGTTTGGCTATTGATAAGACCTTGGCCATAGGAATGTGCGAAAAGTTCAGGGGTGATGCTCTTCGTGTATTCATTTCGGGACTGAAGCGCCGGATCTGTCGTCTGCGCTTGCTTTAGCTCAGGATGTCGAGGCAAACCATAAAAGATATGCCTTTGCAGCGAGTTTTGCCAGGAGTTAAGAAGAAAGGGATCGAGCGGAGCCGCGCAAACAAGGGCGGCAGCATCAGCAAACTGCCCAGGGTAATCAGGGTTATCAGGGTACAAATCCGCGCTTTAAAAAGCAGTATACACCACAGATTCTTAAAGCCCAGTCAAAAGAGGGTGCCGATTGTGCCCCCAACCCTGTGGAAGTGGACCCGTCATCATCCAAGCTTAGGCAGAACACAAATTATCAGCGAGGCTCAGGCAGACCTAACGGCAACAATAAGCGTACCACAGGCTCAGACCGAGCTACGGGTTAAAGACAGCAGCGAAGAGTAGACCACATCCAGGCGGGTGCAGAGGACGGCGCAAAGTAGTCGACGCGGATCAAGAAGCTGCAGTTGAAATTGATGAAAAAACGGACCTTACTGTGAAAGCGATAGCGCAAATTTTTTAGGGGAAGATTGGACACTGCTGCTGTTCATCCGGCGGAGAATATCAGGGGTAGACAAGACATTTTTAGTTGACAAGGGCGCTTCTAAAATTATATCAGTCCGCATGAATGCTTAAAGGGCATAGTTCCGGTCGAGTCCCCCTTCACTGTTCACTCTATCCACGGGTCGAACAACATCGATAACAAAGTTAAGTTGCCTATCTTTGGAAGCCATGCTTTTTTTTCTTTTTATTCGATTCCTTGCCGACATTCAATGGAATCATAGGGCTGGACAGGTGGGCATGGTCCGATGCCTTAAAGTGGGCGTGCTAACAATTGGTGCGGCTTCGGAGGCCATAACGTGGTTTACTCGAAGCTGTACCCCTTCCCAAGGGGTGTTGAAGATTTTGTCGCTGCCGAGGTTAATGCCCTCTCAAAAAACGGCATTATCAGAAAATCCAAGTCACAATGATTTTGGCGAATCTGGACAAAGCCAAGTTCTTCACGACGCTCGACCTGAAATCATTGTCCTAGCCAGCTATTACCACTGCTTCATCAAAGACTTCGCGGCAATAGCCAAAACTATTTCCGATATCCTAAAAGGAGAAAACGGGTAAATTAGCAAGTATACGAGGGCTGCTTTATATATTTCTGGTCTAATAATGAAAATACGAATAACATATTTATCAACGAAAATAATTTTATTATTTTTCAAAATATTCTCCATCAAGATTTATACACTTTTGCATGCGCTCAAACCCATTATTTATTTTCTTGATGTGTGGGAATAAAAAGAAGTCATTGGGTGCGAAGTCCGGGATGGGATGACCCATCAATTCGACGTTTTGGTCGGTGAAAATGGCGCTGGTTTGAGCTGATGTGTGAGAGCTCGCATTCTCATGGTGCACAATGATTCGTCGTCTCTTGTTCGTTTTTCGAATTTCTCCGAAGACTTCAGGCAAACAAATGGTAGTGTACCACTCAGATTTGACCGTCCTACGTTGCTCAAGTGGAACAGTCGCCACATGACCAGTTTTGCTGAAGAAACAGGCGACCATCTGCTTCGAAGTGCTTCTTCCACGAACTACTTTCGTTGGATTTGGCTCTTCTTAAAGAAGCCCACACGGTCGATTGCTGTTTTATTTCGGGCTCATACGCATAGTTCCAGGGTTCGTTACCTGTGACGATCTTATAAACGTCTTTTGAAGCACCGCGATCGTATTTTTCCAGCAATTCTTAGCACCAAACCACACGAGCCTTTTTTTGAGCGATTGTCAAATTCTGCGGGATCCAACGAGAACAAACCTTTTTTACGGCCAGGTTTTCATGCAATGTCGAATGTATGCTGAAGGTATGTTACATGACGGTTTTGTATTATCAGTTCACATACGACATCGAGGTTTTCTGCCACAACGGCTGTTTTTGGACGACCTTCACGGAATTCGTCTTAGAGCGAGCGTCGGACACGATTGAATTTGTTGTACCAGATTTTCACAGTGCTATAGGATGGTACTTCATAGCCATACTAAGATTTTAGTTCATCGACGCACTCTTGTCGTGATAATCCACGTCGAAAAGTTGTGAAAAATGATCGCTCGAAAATGTTCAAGCTAATTCCATTTTTTGGCCGAGATGAATTTTTTTATTCCCTCTAAATAAAACAATTCACGATTAAATGACAAAACGTTCTGAGTGATGTTATGCTAAAAAATGTCAAACTTTCCAATGGAAATGTCAGATTGCACCTGACAACACTTAGTGTTGCCTAGGCCAGAAATATATTTAGCAGCCCTCGTCATAAAAGGTCGCAATAGTGTTCAATGAAACCCAGCGCAACATACTAATGTACCCTGACTACAAGAAAACCATTTGACTTGAATACTGATGCTTTAGCCTATGGAAAAGGCGCCGTTTTGTCGCAAAATGGCC
The DNA here is from genome assembly GCA_018901795.1 of Drosophila sp. st01m. Lineage (NCBI taxonomy): Eukaryota > Metazoa > Arthropoda > Insecta > Diptera > Drosophilidae > Drosophila > Drosophila sp. st01m. The sequence continues at coordinate 9,648 of JAEIFG010001532.1, forward strand.
GTCCCATAACAATGATATCTAGGGAACTAAAAGACTGCGAGGCCAACTACACTGGAGTTGCTGCCCATTGTCTGGGCCCTGGGGAAGCTACGGGACTTTTTATATGGAGTCAGAGATATCAGCATATTCACCGACCTCCAGCCTTAAACATTTTCTGTTTCGGAAAGTCACCCAAACGCAAATATCTAGAGGTGGAAGGCGCGCATCGATAAAACAGACACAACTAGATTGTGTTAGAAGAAACGCGCTTCCCGCTTAAACGTAATTTAAGAATTTTCAGTGAGAAAACTAACCATCTTATAAATTTCACCGACAAAGGCCCCCTTGTAGAATTAGATAAGTCGGTTGTTAAGCAACCTTGGGTAGGTTCCACCACGAATTGGTAATGGCCTTCCCTGCCACAAAATTCTAGCATTTCAAAAACTTCGTAGCGGATGTGTTCGACGTGGATGATCGAAAAGAAATCATCACCACAGAACACAATCGGGCACATAGAGCAGCCCAAGAAAACGTCAAACAGGTCATGACGGAATATTACATTCCAAAGATGACTAAAATAAAATTTGTTTAAAGGCAAAATACGACAGGTACCCAAAAAGATAGGAACTCGGCAGACGCCAGTACCTACTCAAGCTGAAGAAAAGCTACCTATATACAATTTCTCCACGGACAAAAAATACTTCGCCACCTGCATTGACAAATTCTCCAAGATCGCGATTTTTTAGCCTATCGCGTCTGGATCCATAGAGGACACGAGATCACCCGTCCTCGTGCTAATGAACATTTTCTCCGAGGCAAAACAGGTGTACTGCGATAACGAGCTTGCATTTAAATCGGAAACCATAAGGCCCTTGTTGTTGAATAATTACGATGTAAGCGTGATTGACAAAGTCGACCTAATACTGCTGGCTACAATTGAGTAGAACAGCTCAATGCACTCAGTGATGGGGAAAGACCAATGAAAATTTCTATGCAAAGTCATTGGAGTTTACCCAGGCTGTCAGCAGTAAGATAAATAAAAGCGAAGGCGGAAAAATAAAATCTTCGAAGTTGGTGAAAATGTCCTCGTAAAGGCAAATCGCAGATTAGGGAACAAGCATTCGCCCCATTGCACCGAAGAAAAGGTTAACGGTCCTTATAAAGGGCAGGGTGGTACACAAGGACAACCTCCGTTGACATATAACTAACCGCCAACACTCTCTATTTTTTTTATTTTTAGGATTACCTTGCTGATACTTTCAATCATGGCTTTGACGACAGCACGGATGAGAGACAACACGCGCGCGGACTATATACCCATTGTGGACGGAGACATTTTATTATTAGACAAACACGGTTACCTACGACATATGACCAACCTGACGGACTACAGGACCATGACGGAAGAAACCATGAAACTGACTGAAATGTTTCCACACTTAAGGTAGTAGTGGGTATCCCGGACGCAGACGACCTAAAGAAGTTAGAGACGACACGGACGCAGCTGATCACTGCAAGCAATAGACAAATCAGCATAAATTCCGGACTACAAGAAAAAATTAATCAATTCACGGATACTGTAAACAAAATTCTTACACACTCTAAAGATAAGCAAATTGATACCAGCCACCTATTCGCGGCCCTTAGTACGCGCAACAGAATGATGATAACAGAGGTAGACAACCTTATGCTCACCTTGACCCTTGTAAAAGTTAACGTAATTCATCCGGAAATTATCGATCACTCAGATCTTGAATGCATTCTCACTGATAAAATCACAGGGACCTCTATCACTGACATATTGTAACTATCTACAATCAAAGTAGAACGTAAGAACAACATAATCATCCATCTTCCATAGTGGAGGACGGCATAATCAAATCTTGTCTCCTTCAAGAAGCACGCCATCGTCAACGACACGCGTTCCATCAACCGCAGTGGCGTACATTGCTTAATATCAGCGGAGACGACATGGTCCTTAGTCTCCCTTACATCCATCGACTGAGCGAGGACAACCTCAAAGAGGTTCGAAATAACATTGCGGTTGCCAGCCAATCGGCGCTTTCAATCGGCACAATTCTATTGATTTGCACAATACTATTGATTTGCATCGTGGGAATTGACATCCTCTGGTTCTGCCGGCAGGCGGCTGAGCGCCGCAACTCACGTCAAATAAACAAGATTCTGGAGAGCTTGAACGCGGACAGTCGGTCTCTGAGACGGGGTTAGTTAACCCGTAAGCAGTCACTTCCGTGTCGCGTGATAAGTCGCTAGTGTGGAAATGCTGACATAAACCATTATTGTCAACGTTTCAAGTGCTTTGCGCTTAGGCAATCGGATTCAACGCGACACCAGCGCCCTGGTGCAATATAGGCGCACGGTCAGCGTTTTTGGACAGCGGTTGCGATACTCTGGGTAGCAGCGGCAGCGTCACCAACAGCGCTACCGGCGACTGGTGACTGGCGACATAAGGCAGGACCAACCTAAATTGTTTAAGTTAGTTTTAAATCGATTGTCAATAAAGAGAGGCGCTCGCCCTCAGTAATAAAAACACATCTTTGTTTAAACACTCACCAAAGGCATTTGTCAATGCCAACCGATAACTAACTAACAGTATA